>BTHU01000016.1:24871681-24981681 GCA_036184795.1 Tokudaia tokunoshimensis
CAAAAAACAAAACATTTTCAATTATGTCCTAATGGAACATAATAAACATTAAATGTATTTTTAAATAGCAAATAGACTAGGAAACTTTTGACAAAACTTTCTAGATGCACATCAAATTGGTTGTACAGTCAGGAGATAATCTCCATAGAATGCAGTAGTTTTCCAGAACAATCTAGCAGAAATAGACACTATGGATAGATTGTTCAAATGCTCACCCCCTTGGTCCTCTTGACTGCCTTGGACCAGTGGCACAGTCTGCAGTCAGTTTTCGTTGGTGAGTCCCACAGGTTCTGAGGAAAGCATGACTCTAGAAGACATCTGTGTGGTGAGCAATAAAATGACCAGTGTAGTGGAAACATATTCTCCATTTAATTCGAAGGGTTTTTTTTTTTTTTTTTGCACAAGATGCCTGTGTTAATTCACTTAACTTCTTAACTTCTTTGGAATCACATAGTGATTTTTCTTCATTTCTTTAATCCTGACTTGGGGCTTCAGATCTCCTGTTACAACTTGAGCAAAAGGTTCCCAAGGAGTGTTTCTAGCTGCTACATGACAGGATGGTTATAAACGGCACAGAGACAGTGGCTTTCACCGATAAATCATCTTGGAGTTCACGGGTCTTAGAGATCTTGATGTTTATTTCCATGTTACTATTAATTATTCATAAAATGAACATTGCTGGAACCAGAAGCAACATGAATGAGTTCCACATAACTCATCTTTGTTTTCTTCCGTATTGAAAGGGTCTGATTTTGTGTGGTGTGCACTATGTTTGATTCTCGGGTAAATCCTAAGGGTTAGAAACTCATTGTTGGCATCCTACTGCTCGCTCCCTCCTTGCTCTTGTCTAGGGTTGACATTTTCTCCTTTCTAACTGTGATTTTGAAGACTCACTGAGAGTTAGAAACTGTGGTACAAATACTACATGAGGGAGGAGGAGACCTTGCATATCATTGACATGGACTGGCACCGTGGTCTGCTAACAGACCACGTGTTTGCAACAACGTGTTTGCAAGAACAAAAAGTTGTCAGTTTAGTCAAAGTACTAAGAGTGGCAGAACAGAAAGATGAAAAGAATTTTGTTTCCTCTAATATCACTGAGAAACAAAATTAAGAAATCCTAAGGCCTTGTATTTGTGAGTTAACAGCTCTTGTTTCTGACTGTTCAGGTTTTTAGACAAAAGTTCTTTGTCACATGGAAAAACTACATGTGAAGGAATTTGGTAATTTTATTTTTTTAAGATTTAATTGTTCTTTTAGTTATGTGTATGGGCGCACAAGTACAGGTGCCAATAAACTCAAAAAGAGTGTGTTATAGTCACTGGAGGTAAACTTACAGGCAGTTATGAGCTATCTGATGTGGATATTGGGAACAGAACTCTGGTTCTTGGAAAGAGCAGTAAGTTCTCTTAGACACTGAGCTATTTCTCCAGCCATAATTTGGGCCTTTTGTGGGGTATGGTAAATATAATTTTGTCTTCTCTTAGTTGTGTCATTTTCTTTGTGAGACAAGGTCTCAGGTAGCTCATGTTGGCCTTGAACTGAAGCTCCTCTTGCCCTATCACCCCTACTCCCATATATTGGGGTCACAGACATATGCCACTGTGTCTAGCTTTTACTTGGCTGACTTGAGAACCTAATCTTTATAAACAAGCAATTATACTAAGCATGTTTCTAATGAAATTTAATTAATTTTTCATGTTCTAGGTATATTTTAGGATCTTGTCATAAGCTACATATTTTTCTTGGAATTCTATACCACTCTATAACTCTTGGTCTCATTGTGTCTCAGTGATCTTAACCTGTAGCTACAGTTTACACTGGGTAGATACTTGACCTAATGAGATCACTTTTAAGGTCTTATAAGATTTGCATGTTTGAAGTGACTCTGCAGTACTAGTTCTTGGTCTGAGAAGTGATGCAAATTAAAGCCTAGATAACCTCTGTGTTATGGTTTCAATATGATATGCTTACTCAAAGGCTCTTTCTTCAATGGTCTCCATTACAGCAGTATTTAACAGTATAATTTTTGATAAGTTATAGATCATGAAGTTTCTGATTTTTATTGTTCATTTTTTTATTATTTTATTTTATTTTTTTAATTTACATTCCAAATCACTTCCCCTTTCCCGTTTCCTCCCTCCCCGAAAGTCCCATAAGCCCCCTTCCCTCCCTCTTTTCTCCATTCAACCCCCTCTCGTTACTCTGTCCTGGCGTTCCCCTACATCCAGTCTTTCCAGGACCAGGGGTCTCTCCTTCCATCTTTTTAGAAATCTATTGATATGCGGATTGTGTCTAGGGTATTCCGAGATTCTGGGTCAATATCCCCTTATCAGTGACTGCATACCATGTGTGTTCTTTTGTGATTGGGTTACCTCACTAAGGATGATATTTTCAAGATCTGACCATTTGCCTAGGAATTTCGTGAATTCATTGTTTTTAATTGCAGAGTAGTATTCCATTGTGTAGATATACCACATCTTCTGAATCCATTCCTCCGTTGAGGGACATCTGGGTTCTTTCCAGCTTCTGGCTATTATAAATAAGGCTGCTATGAATATAGTGGAGCATGTGTCCTTATTGCATGCGGGTAAAGTCTCTGGGTATATGCCCAGGAGTGGTATAGCCGGATCCTCCGGGAGTGTCATGCCCAGTTTTCTGAGGAACCGCCAGACTGCTTTCCAGAGTGGTTGTACCAGCCTGCAATTCCACCAGCAGTGGAGGAGTGTTCCTCTTTCTCCACATCCTTGCCAACAACTGCTGTCTCCTGTGTTTTTGATCTTAGCCATCCTGACTGGTGTGAGATGGAATCTCAGGGTTGTTTTGATTTGCATTTCCCTAATGACTAAGGATGATGAACATCTCTTTAGGTGCTTCTCAGCCATTAGATATTCTTCAGGTGAGAACTCTTTGTGTAGCTCTGTACCCCATTCTGTTGGCGGAGTGAAAGAATCTTGGGAAGCGAATATTAGTTAATGGACAGGGTTCCCCACCCCAAACCCTTGGAGCTATTGCCCCTGACTCATATTTTCTCCCCATCATCCCTGTATCCATGACATAAGCAACTCGATTCTTTATGCCCTCTCCACCCAGCTGTTTGCTTCGCCACAGACCCATAGAGGTGGGGCCATGTGACCACAACCTAAGACTTTTGAACCCATGACCTCATATAAATGGTGTCATGCTATCTCAAGTGTTTATCACAGCGAGTGACACCACCACACATAGCCTGCTGAGCCTTGTGCATACTCGGAGAGAGCAAGTTGTAGGAATAGAGAAGAGTTAAGAAAAAAGAAGCAGAAATAAGAGGCCCCAAAGCTCCAGAGAGACAGAAAGTCATTTTCTCCTTTAATTATTTGGGCCCATTTGCTTCTGATGATTGAACTCTGGTTCCATGGGATATGGGTATATTTGGTAATTTTTAACCCTTTTGTTGAAAGAAACTGAGAAGGCTTATGTTACTTAAAACTTTTAAGTACTTGATAAAGATCATTGTGAATCATACTAGATTCAGTAGGATTTTTTATTCAGCAATGCTACAAATTTAAATGGTACTAATTTCCATTTGCATTATATTTGAACTACTCAGTGACTTGTGTAATCTATCTTATTAGTTACAATAATAAGAGAGAAAATTTTTTATTTACTCGTTTTTTTTGAAATCTCCTAAATCATGAAGCATTATACTTCATCTATATTATGGACTTAAAATATTTGTTGAAAGGAACATAGCCTGAAGGAGGACATAGGATTTTTACCAGTCCAAAATAACTGTTTAAATATTTTAGAAATACCCCTAACCACTGAATAAAGATGTAGTCAAATAAAAATCATTCTGTTTATAAAGTTATTTAACACAATCAAATCCCTTTTTAACAATAATCAACACTTGCTGAGAAGTGCTTCAAAATCACAATGAATTCCTTTATACCCTTTTAGCATATTGCTGAAAATTAAGGAGTTCTTTGTAAAACAAACATGTTTCTTTTTTAATTAACCTGAAGGTAATGCATTTTAAATGGGATTCTGTTGACAGCGATCTTCCAACTTTCATCAAGAGGATGCATTGCTGTAGGAGTGATTTTTCTCTACTTACTCTTCTTTAAAGAGTAGACAGGTTGGGTGACCCTCTTTGAATAGTAAGAGTCAAAGGAGCCCTACAAATATTGCTATCAGTATTTCGTGTCTATTATGTTCCCAGAAATGTCCAAAGACACCAAGCTTTTGGGACTGAAGATTCTGAAATCCTGGCCTCTGCAGTGTGAGGGAGTCATTGTTTGACTACCCAGACCACATCCTGTAAGCTGATTCAATAAGTGTCTTTTTTATACAAATAAAGAAATGGAGAGAGAGAGAGAGAGAGAGAGAGAGAGAGAGAGAGAGAGAGAGAGAGAGAGAGAGAGGAGGAGGAGGAGGAGGAGGAGGGAGAAAGGAAGGGAGGGAAAAAGGAAGGAAGGAAGGAAGGAAGGAAGGAAGGAAGGAAGGAAGAAAGGAAGGAAGGAAGGAAGAGCTGAATTCAGAGTGCACTCTAGGCTTCCTGTAGTAAAGCTATCAATGGAAGCTTCCCTGCAAGTCTTCCTCCATCTAGTTAAATTTGCTTTCATCATTTCCATAAAATGAAATATATTTTTTCAACAAAATTATTTATAAACTACTATTGAGAAACTATCATTATTAAATGTTATCCATCTTAAGGTATTTGATGGTTTACACTTACAGAATTTGCCTGCAACATGATACTAGATTCCCTTTAAGGAAGGTTATGCAGGCAAGTTTTACAACATAGCCAGGTAATGCCCTTCTTGGATGAATTTTGTCATGGTGGATTCAGGGACCCTTTAATTCCTAGTGTGAGTTGGGCCTCTACACATTCTGTTGCCATTTGTTTCCAGGACTTTAGTTGCATTTAATGATGACATTTTGGTTACCAGCAAGAGTTATCCAGTTAGAACTTGTCACTCCATGCCTTCTGAGCCATTCCTGCTGATAAAGTATACCTCCCAATGCTTCATGCTTTAATACACTCACTAGCAGACATGTCCATCATATTAATTATTTTCTCTCATTTTGTTAGGAGCATTATTTAAGGGAATGAGAGCATATAAGGGAATTGTTAGAACATGTTAGGTAATTGACTGTGTTTAAGAGCTAAGCTGGTTTTCTTACTTAGAAACCAGAGTTGCCTTTTGTGAATTCTGAGAATTTAAAAATGGACTGGGTGGGAGAGGGGACTGGAGAGGTATCTAAGCATTTTAGATGTCTCCCTGCTCCTCCAGAGGACCTATGTTTGGTTCAAAGCACCCATATATTACAGTATATAGTCACCCTATAACTCCAGCTCCAAGGGATGTGATGCCTTTACTGGCCTCCATGGGCACCCCACACATGTCCTACACACACACACACACACACACACACACACACACACACACACACTCACACATACATATACTTACACATTCACACACATACTCACACTCATACACATACATATTCATACACACACTCACATACATACACTTAATATTCACTCACACTCAAGCACAGACATACACCTGCAACAAATACTTTCTTATTAATCTTAGAAATAAGTTCAAGAATCATGTTATTAGAGCTTGAGTTTCAAACAGCAGGGTTTATAAGATATAAATCTTGGCATCTCCAGAGAGAGGGAAATGGAGAAGGAATGGTGGCTTCAAAGAAATAAAGAGAAAGCCTATTCTTAGGATTTTGGACAATACCAAAAAAGAGATAAAATAAGATTCAGAACAGAATCAGTGTTGCTTTGTGCCCTGGACTGCCCGCCACCCTACCGTACTAGCCCTTGCAGGTTGTGGATGAGGAGGTACAGAATCAATGGCTCAGACTCTGGGAACAGGTGAGAATGCCACAGGGACTTCCCTTTATACGATCCACCTATGTCCCATTTTTCCCAAGCAGGAGTGTCTTCCAAGTGTCAGTTCCCGACTGGCTGTCATTGTGGGCACACTGAGGCAAGCTTTAGTTTGGCGCTCTTGGGGAAGTTGCTTCCCCAGCTATGAGCACCTCCCCACCACCACCACCACCACCATGTTTATGTGGAAGTGGTTACCACCCTGTCAGTGAGGTCTGCCATTCTTCCTACAAATCAGAACTTGGAAAAGCAAGCAAGCAAGCTGAACAGTGTGGAGCTCTGTAAGAAACTGCATCCTGGGAGGGCCAGCGGGAGGAGGGTGGTAACTACACTATCTCACTAAAGGGATACTTGTGGACCACTTGTGGGTGCTGGGAATAGAAGCTAGCTCCTTGGAAGGAGAGAGTACTCTTAACTGCTGAGCCATCTCTCCAACCTGACAGATCATCTTTTGAGTAATTAAAAACTACTGTCATGTCATTATGCACCAAATCTCTTGTGGAATAGTAATTAACCCAAATGAAGCTGATGACAAGTGGAAAGAAGTTCAATTCAAGTATTTAGGGAGTAGTGCGTAATTAAAATTTAAATAAAACTTACCATAAATCTTCAGTAAATTTCAAGTATTCAAAAAGGGACATTTTGGAATGCCTAATGAACTAATCTATTCAATTCAACTTTGTTCTTGAATGTAGTATTAGCTCCAAGTTGATGTGGCCAGTGTTAACAGAGAGTAACCTTATGTGGTACTAATTTTTGACCTTCTTATGATCCTCTATGTTTTTTATATTTATAAACATTTTTTAAAAGAGAGACTTAATGATTTTTAGTTTATGCATATGAGTTTGTCTGCATATTTTTCTGTGCACTATGTGTATGCCTAGTGCCCAGAGGCCAGAAAAGGGGGTCAGATTCCTTGGAATTGCATTTACAGATGGTTACAAGCCTCTCTGTAGGCCCTGGGAACTGAACTAGAATTCTCTGCAAGAGTAGCAAGTGCTCTTAACTTCTGAGCTGTCTCTCCAATTCCGAAAAACATTTATTTTTAATTTTCTTGGTCACTTCTGGGTCAGTAAAAGCAGCTCCAAAATGAAACTTCTTCCTTCAGTTCCTTAAGGAGTTAAGGAGAAACAGCTTCTGAGGGAAGTTTAGGTAAGCAAGTGTGTAGATAGCTTAGCATCCCATGATTCTGTTTGGCTTAGGCTACACACAGAGACACGCACGCAGGCATGCACGCACTTTTCCCAACAAGGCACATAGCAATCTGAGAACTACCAAACCACACGAGTTTCATCTCTCTCTCTCTCTCTCTCTCTCTCTCTCTCTCTCTCTCTCTCTCTCTCTCTTTCTCTCTCCCTCCTGTCTCCCTCCTCCTCCCCCTCCCCTCTTCCTCTTCCTCTCCCCCTCCCCCTCTCTCTGTTCCTCTCTCTCTCTTACTACACACACACAAACATACACACACACACATACACACATACACACATACACACATAGGGTGGGGTAAAAGTCCTTGAAGCTTTTTGACTTGTGGGGGAGCTTTCAATTGCCGGCATAAGACACCTAGAACCTGGAAACACCCTGTCCAGACAAAGACTGCTTGAAAATATGTCTAAATGAACCGAAGATTTCCCTTCTGGCTATGACTTTTGTCTCCTAGGCTATGTAGTAATTAATATTCTTCTCATTATCAGCGTGAAGCAGACAGAGAGAATTCCATACTCCCTCCCTCAAAGGCTAACAATGTTCCTTCAGCTTTTAGAGGTCAAGACAAGGTTTGTGGTTTCCACACTGGAAAGGATGTCAGAACCAATTGGTTTATGAATTAGAGTTGGAGTTTTTATTAAAGATAATTTAATATAAGTTTAAGCATTGGGGTTAAGAGAAAGGTGCTCAGAAGAAAGAAGATACATACAGGGTGTGATGGTGGGCTTCTCAAGGGAAGAGTCAGAGAAGGTGAGATGTACTCAAATGTGGGCTCTGTGGGAGCAGCTAATTGTTTTAAACTTAGCCATAGTCATATGCCATTTTTTTTTTTTTGGCTCTCAAAAGCCTGTTAAGGAACTCCACTCTTTTTCTTTCATTTGATAGCTTATATAGATGAGGCAGATGCGAAGAAGCTGTGGATGAAATTCAAATCTGATGAAATGAAACCAGTAGGCATTAGAGCTGTATAAGGAGTTAAGTTCATGTCCTTTCCTTGTAAAATAAAGTTTGATAAGATTCCTGGAACACTGCAGGTTTACAGATAAAAATGGACTGTTGAGGTTTGGTCTGTTGCTATGTATTATAAGGCTAAAATCTGTACCTGAAGGGAAGGAAGGTCTAGGCCTAGGAGTGAATTATCAGGTTTACAGGGTTCTATTGTGCACATATTGTACCTGGATTTAAAACTATTGGTTAAATAAGATTGGGTACAGCTAATTACTAGAGAGATTAGAGGAAGGTGGGTTTTGAGTTAACTGGTTAGGGGTGAAGAAGAGAGAGGTAGGAGGAGAGGCCAGGCAGAGAAGGAGGAAGGATGAGAGAAGAGGAAGAAGCCACCATGAGGGAAGATGGGCCATGAGCACTTGGCCAGGAGAAATAGCAAGTATGTGGGGTACACTGCTGGAGAGATAGCCAGGACAACAGTTAGAAAAGTAGATCAGGGTTATCCCCCCAAGTAATTGTCAAAACCAGATAAAATAACAATAGTCTGAGTTTCATTTATTTGTAAGCTAGCCAGGAATAAGCTTAGTAGTTCTACTACAATGGGGGATGAGGGGGAGAAACATAGTTTTCATTAACTTTATTTGGTCTAATTGCTACTCTGTGAGATCTTTGATGCATAATGAGATGATGGTATATTTCATTACTTATAAAAGATGATCTGTTAGATTGGAGAGATAGCTCAGCAGTTAAGAGTACTAGCTGTTCTTCCAGAGGACCCAGCTTCAATTCCTAGCAAACTACCTTGTGGTAGCTCATAACTCTCTGTAATTCTTGTCCCGAAGCCCTGACACCCTCTTCTGGCCCCTGTGGGCATTGCATGCATGTGGTATGGACATATATGTAACAAAACATCCATACACATGAGCATAAAAATAAAGAAAAGGATTTTTGTGTTTCCTCTTTAAGGGCTTCTGCCTATTGACCCATGTTCTCCTGTATTTCTTTAAGGGATTTTTGTATTTCCTCTTTAAGGGCTTTTACCTGTTGACCCATGTTCTCCTGTATTTCTTTAAGGGATTTTTGTATTTCCTCTTTAAGGGCTTTTACCTGTTGACCCATGTTCTCCTGTATTTCTTTAAGGGAATTATTTAAGTCTTTCTTGAAACCCTCTATCAGCATCATGAAATTTTAAGTCCAACTCTTGCTTTTCTGGTGTGTTGGGGTATCCAGGACTTGCTGTGGTGGGAGAACTGGGTTCTGATGTTGCCAAGTAGCTGTGGTTTCTGTTGGTTGGGTTCTTGCACTTGACTTTCACCATCTGGTTATCTCTGGTGTTAGTTGGTCTTGCTGTCTCTGATTGGAGCTTGTCCCTCCTGTGGGCCTATAAGCCTGTGTCTGTACTCCTGGGAGACCAACTCTCTTTCTTCTGGCAGGCCTTGCACAGAAGGCTGTGGAACAGTCTGGCTCCCTGGTGCAAATGGCATCAGGAAGACTTCTGTTACAGCTACTCCACTGATTGTCTGCCCTGCTAGCTGTTCCCCTCCAGAGAGAAGGTGGAGATCTCACCTCTGTGCTCAGAAGTGAAAGAGCTGCTGGGAGATCACTCTTTCCTGGTGGGCCATGCACAGAAGGCTGTGGAGCCACCTGGCTCCTCTTTATCAGAAAATGTTTATAATTCCACTTTCAGTCAACATATGAATACTTTTATGCCTACCATTATTATATCTCTATAAAATTTTCCATGATAATCTTCAATTTTAACATGTTTTTCTACATTTTCTACAATTTTATCAGAAATATTTTCCACGTAAATCTTCAATTCTATCATCCAATGTTTCTACTTCCTTTTTCAATTAATTTAGTAATGCTTTTTATGTCTAACATTTTACTCTTTAATTGTCCATGAAAGTTATCAATTTTAATGTGTTTCTTTATATGTCTCTTCTATTTTATCAGAAATATTTTCCATGTAAATCTTCAATTTTATCATAAAATATTTTTACTTCCTTTTTCAATAAAAGTACATGCAAAAACTAAAGAAAAAATTTTAAAGTAAAAAAAAAAAATCAATGGTCTATTTTCTGGGTCTGGCCCAAGAGACAGACTAGTGAAGCAACAAGTGGGCTTTGAGCTGTGTTGATGATAGGGAAAATGTGCCCACAAATCCTCTCAAAGATGGACTGACAGTTGAATTGGTGGATGATATGTGAAACTTACTCAAATCAGAGCAGCATGACAGAAGGGGAGGGTATGAATAGCATGTGGACAACGCTGTTGGTGTACATTTAGTCATTTCCCCTTGAAAGATTCAATAAAGTCTGCTGAGAAAAATCTTTAGGAGATCTTTATGTTTTCGTATGCTGCTTTTGATTCTAAAGGATGCTCTATACCGAACAAACAGGGCTAATGCTGTCTTCAGCAGACATCGTAACTGAGACAGACACATGGTCACCTCTGAATGACTTCATGTTGAACCCCTTCAGCAGATACAAAGGGGAGAGCAAGTCATCCTGTGTGCTTATTGAATATGTGCACAATGTGCTTCTTGCTATAAAGTGCTGGTTAACCAAACTCGGTCCCTACTCGGTCAACATATTTTATTGACATAGCCCACGTGTGATGCTTTATCTTATCCATTTTATTGAGTTGAGACAAGTCTAGATTACTGGAAGACTCTTCTGAGTGTGCCATTTATAGACATGATTAGATCAAAAGCTCCTATAAATGGTTAATTAACTTAAGGATTCAAGATATTAGTAGACTGTTGGGAGGTGGTGGAACAGTGGAAGACGGGTGAGGTTGGATCAATAGCAGTTTATCTTTGAAGGTATATCTTGGCCTCATCCTCTTCCTGTTATTCTTTTCTTCCTCTATCCTGAGAATGACATCAATGCTGACACATCATCATGAACATTGAGTAAGCTGGCTTCTTCCATCATTTTTATAGACTCTCACTGGACATAAGCACATGAGCATAGTTTTATTAGCATAGCCATTGGTTATGGAATTACTCAGTTGACCACCTAATGTCCATTCAGCCTGAACTCGGCTGGATGCATCAGTGGGAGAAATGACTTCCTAAGATTGCTCATGGGTGAAGAGCTAATCCTTATGATGATTAGGATACAGCCCAACCTCTATACAAACAAGAGAATTGCTACAGTGTAGTTTAAGTATGAAACAAGAAAGCTATTTTGATGCTGTGCAGGTTGGGAAAGATACTGACTGGCCTCCTTTCTTACTCCTTACCTTTCAAACCAGATCTTTCCTATAAAGTGTCACAAAGGATTTCCAGCAATGGCTCAGGGGTGAGAGGTTCTCTAATAACACAGGTATAGCTTGATAGGACATGGTATTTTTCTAGCAAGTTAACAAACATTGGCTGTAACATACTGGTTACAGAGCTTGGCACCTAGATTTTGGATTGGGGGGAGGCTTCAAAGCAATCTGCTTCAAAATGAAGCCAACAGCATGTTTCTGCCAAGAGAGGATGACAGTGTTCTAAATGGAATTGTCTCATGAAGGCAACAAGGTTTTTAATTTTTCCTCCCTTTATGCAATATCCTTTCTGCACTTGGTTAATAAAATATAAATGCAATTCTCTTGTGAAACAAGCCTTTAAACAACTCTGTTCCCAGAGAATTTCATCTGGGGTGTGTTTGACACACATTTATTTATAGAATGCTGTGACACCATTATCCACCTTCCATGCTGCTGGGTATCACCTAGTAACAGAGTTACCACATTCCTAGTCGGTGCTTATATAAAGCATATGTTTACTTAGGCAGCTGGTGTGGTTATTTATTCCATCCATTGCATTCTGTAAGCCAACCAAAGCATCATGTCCAAGCCTAAAGATCTGAAAATCAATAACTGACAATCTCTCCTTTCCATGTCAAGGCCAAAGAAATTCTAGAATGGGAGAATATATGGACATATAAATATTTGAAATTAAATAGCAACAGTAATTTTTTATTATTTTAAGAGGACTGAGGAAGTATTGTGGTATAAGTGAATCAATGGACACCTGTCCAGGAGGGTAGGTCTGAATCTTGGATTCAAAATAACCATAAAGAATGGTACATCTGTCCTCTCAGGAGGATTCTGTCTGTAAATGTGTTTCTTATTGCTTTTGGGGTTAGTGGTGGATTCTGCTCTCTTTTGATACTTTCATTCCTGCTTGGAGAATTTAAGAATTTAAGTTTAGTTTCCCATCAAGGGTTTTTTTTTGTTGTTGTTTGTTTGTTTGTTTTGGGGAGGATTCAGTAAGTCAGACTAATATCTCTGGGTATGTTCCAGTAGTTAATATCCAAATTTTAGGAGGCTCTATAAATATCTGGGAGTTTTTAACTGAAAAAAAAAAACCAACTTACTCTGTCACATTCTCTGTAAGTTTACCAGGGTCTCTGCTATTTTCCTTAGTAGGGGGTGGAGGAGGGGCTGGGGTCTATCTTCCTTCACTGCTTTGGGCATGTGTGTTTATATGTCATTTATAGTTTTTCTTTTGTAAGTTGCTTCCTTTGTCTTTTACCATTTTTCACATTTATAAAGATTTATAAGACACACACATGTATTTTGATAAATATATTAATTTTTATCTTAATATTTATATTACAAAAACGTTCTTGGATGCTATTATTCACATAATTGCATGTGTCTCTGTGGAAGGAAGGTCACATGTAGGTTTATGTTTGTGATGGCATATTCTGCTCCTTAGAGAAGGAAACCTAGAATCATTGGCTTCAATGGATATGTTGTTGAAACAGTCACCAATTTTAACTGATTTCCCCCTTGACATTTCCTGTTCCTCCTTGGTCCTCTCTTTACAATTCACCCTTGAGGATTATGCTGAACTTGCTACAGTAGAGAAAGAATACATGGGCTAAAAGCAGTAGAGGAAGAAGTACTTTGGGTTTTCACATTTCCAGAACTCAGAACATGCAAGTATAGGAAAGACTAAGAAGTTCTATGCTAGTCTCTCTATTTCCAAATATTAGGAAAACCATGCAGAACAGAACTCATTTGACTTTGGTGAGTGGTAGTGCACACTTACCAGGGCAATGTATGTGAACAGAAGGGTCATGATAACTCAGGAGTATATTTAGGATAAGAAATCCTATAGAATGATAAAGTCTGAGACAAGAGAAATTTCATCATCTTAATCCACAATAGATTCCTGGGACTGTGAAGTCCCTAGAAAATCTTTTTATATTATGGCTGGGAACTTAAGGCCCTAGATATCCTTCATGCCTAGTTCCCTGGGACATTAGTTCTTCATTATTTTTATTTCTTTCTTTAAATTATTTGTTATTATTGCTAGTGTGCTTGCTGTGTGTTCAGGTGGATGGTTCACATGCTACAGTACATGAGGAGAGGTGAGAGGCCACCTGTGCAGGGTCAGTTCTATCTTCATAGTTTTCTATGGATTCTACAGGCTGAACTCAGGTTATCAGACTTATATGACAGGCACCTCTGCCTGCTGAGATATTTCACCAGCTCAAAGAACAGAGATTTTTAAAATAAAAAAGGAGGGACTTCCGATTTCCATCTGCACTGGGAGCTGATCTGTGCCACAGCCCTCCATATCCAAAAACTACCAGGAGAGAGATGGTCTCCCAGGAGTGCTGACACACCTGTGAACACAGGTAAGACCACCACTTCTGATCAAATTCCTGGCCCAAGAGGGACCCACTCAGAGCCATCCAGACACAAGAACCAAGGAACAGCCAGAGAAAGGATCCTTCTGGTTTCTGTCTGCACCCTGGAGCTTACCCTGTGTCACAACTCTCCATAACCAAATTCCTCCCAGAGAGAACTGGTCTCCCAGGAATACTGACACAAAGACTTGCAGGAGGGACAAGTCACAGTCAGAGACAGCAAGACCAGCTAACACCAGAGATAAATAGATGGTGAAAGACAAGCCAAAGAACATAAGCAACAGAAACCAAGGCTACTTGGCATCATCAGAACCCAGTTCTCCCACCACAGTGAACCCTGGATACCTCAACACACCAGAAAAGCAAGGCTCTGATTTAAAAATCATATCTCATGATGATGATAGAGGACTTTACGAAGGACATAAATAACTCCCTTAAAAAATACACAAGAACACAGGTAAATAGCAAGAAGCCTTAAAGAGGAAACACAAAAACCCTTTAAAAAATTACAGGAAAACACAACCAAACAGGTGAAGGAATTAAACAAAACCATCCAGGAACTGAAAATGGAAATAGAAATAATAAAGAAATCACAAAGGGAGACAATCTTGGAGTTAGAAAACCTAGGAAAGAGATCAGGAGTCATAGATGCAAGCATCATCAACAGAATACAAAGGAGAGAAGAGAGAATCTCAGGTGCAGAAGATACCATTGAAAACATTGACACAATAGTCAAAGAAAATGAAAAATGCAAATATCTCCTAACCAAAAACATCTGGGAAATCCAGCACACAATAAGAAGACCAAACCTAAGGAAAATAGATATACAAGAGAGTGAAGATTTCCAACTTAAAGGACCAGTAAATATTTTCAACAAAATTGTAGAAGAAAACTTCCTTAACCTAAAGAAAGAGATGCCCATAAACATTAAAGAGGCCTACAGAACTCCAGAAAAAATTCCTCCATTCATATAATAGTCAAAACACCAAATGCACAACACAAAGAAAAAATATTAAAAGCAATAAGGGAAAAAGGTCAAGTAACATATAAAGGCAGACCTATCATAATTATACCAGACTTCTCACCAGAGACTATGAAAGCTAGAAGATCCTGGGCAGATCTCATACAGACTCTAAGAGGACACAAATGTCAGCCCTGGCTACTATACCTAGAAGAACTCTCAATTACCATAGATGGAGAAACCAAGATATTCCCTGACAGAAACAAATTTACACAACATCTTTCAACAAATGCAGCACTACCGGGGATAATAGATGGAAAACACCAACACAAGGAGGCAAACTACACCCTAGAAAAAGCAAGAAAGCAATCTTCTTTCAACAAACCCAAAAGAGCCGGGCGGTGGTGGCGCACGCCTTTAATCCCAGCACTTGGGAGGCAGAGGCAGGAGGATTTCTGAGTTCGAGGCCAGCCTGGTCTACAAAGTGAGTTCCAGGACAGCCAAGGCTACACAGAGAAACCCTGTCTCGCAAAACAAAAAAACAAAAAAACAAAAAAACAAACAAACAAAAAAAAACAAACCCAAAAGAAAATAGCCATACAAGAATAAAAATAACATTAAAAATAAGAGGAAGCAACAGTCACTATTCCTTAATATCTCTTAACATCAATGGACTCAATTCCCCAATAAAAAGATGTAGACTAACAGACTGGATATGTAAACAGGACCCAGCATTTTGCTGCATACCGAAAATGTACCTCAGTGTCAAAGACAGATACTACTTCAGAGTAAAGGTCTGGAAAACAATTTTCTAAGTAAATGTTCCCGAGAAAGAAGCCGGAGTAGCCATTCTAATATTGAATAAAATCAACTTTCAACCAAAAATTATCAAAAAGGATAAGGAAAGACACTTCATTCTCATCAAAGGAAAAATCTACCAAGATGAATACTCAATTCTAACCATATATGCAAGAGCAACCACATTCATAAAAGAAACTTTACTAAAGTTCAAAGCACATATTGCACCTTACACAATAAAAGTGGGAGATTTCAACAACCCACTCTCATCAATGGACAGATCATGGAAACACAAATTAAACAGAAACACATTGAAACTAAGAGAAGTTATGGACCAAATGGATTTAACATATATCTATAGAACATTTCATCTTAAAACAAAAGAATATACCTTCTTCTCAGCACCTCATGATACCTTCTCTAAAATTGACCATATAATCAGTCACAAAACAGGACTCAACAGATACAAGAAGATTGAAATAATCCCATGCATCCTATCAGATCACCCTAGACTGAGGCTGGTCTTCAATAGCAACAAAAACAACAGAAAGCCCACATACACATGGAAGCTGAACAACGCCCTACTCAATGATAACTTGGTCAAGGAAGAAATAAAGAAATTAAAGAGTTTTTAGAATTTAATGAAAATGAAGGCATACCATACCCAAACTTATGGGACACAATGAAAGCAGTGCTAAGATGAAAACTCAGCTCTGAGTGCCTCCAAAAGGAAATGAGAGAGCACACACTAGCAATTTAACAGCACACCTGAAAGCTCTAGAACAAAAAGAAGCAAATATGCCTAAGAGCAGTAGAGGGCAGGAAATAATCAAACGGTGGGCTGAAAACAACCAAGTAGAAACAAAACAACTATATAAAGAATCAACAAAAGCAGGAACTGCTTCTTTGAGAAAATCAACAAGATAGATAAACCCTTAGCCAGACTAACTAGAGGGCAGAGAGATAGTACCCAAATTAAGAAAATCAGAAATAAAAAAGGGAGATATGACAACAGAAACTGAGAAAAATTCAAAAATCATCAGATCCTACTACAAAACCCTATATTCAACAAAACTGGAAAATCTGAATGAAATGGACACTTTTCTAGACAGATACCAAATACCTAAATTTAATCAGAAACAGATAAATCCTTGAAACAGTCCCATAAACCCTAAGGAAGCAGAAGCAGTCATGAACAGTCTCCCAACCAAAAAAAGCCTAGGATCAGATAGATGGGTTTAGTGCAGAATTCTACCAGACCTTCAAAGAAGATCTAATACCAATACTCTTCAAACAATTCCACAAAATAGAAACAGAAGGAACACTACCCAATTCATTCTATGAAGCCACAGTTACACTGCGTATTCTCCCTTAGAGATGGAATGGTTTCTGTCTGATCAGGAACCTGTCACAATTTCTTTTCATAGAGGACTTCGTAAGAGATTTTTTTCCACTTCTATCATGTTATTTTCCAAATAGATTTTAGAAACTGGTTGAATGCATATTACTTTTAGCTTCAGATGACATCATATATATTTAATAGGCATTTAACTATTATAAATTATTTTGATGACTTAAAAATTGTCTATACTGAGTTGTATATTTTAAAATAAATTTTATTAGTTTAATAAAAAGAGAAATTTTTAAAAAATCACAAAAAAATCAGAACTTAGACCTGTAGGAAACTTACAGATAAAGAATGAGAGTTCCTCAGGTGCTGACAAGGATGTGGAGAAAGAGGAACACTCCTCCACTGTTGGTGGGATTGCAAGCTGGTATAACCACTCTGGAAAGCAGTTTGGTGGTTCCTCAGAAAACTGGGCATAATACTACCAGAGGACCCTGTTATACCACTCCTGGGCATATACCCAGAGGATTCTCCAGCATGTAATACCAGCATGTAATAAGGACACATGCTCCACTATGTTCATAGCAACCCTATTTATAGTAGCTAGAAGCTGGAAAGAACCCAGATGTTCCTCAATGGAGGAATGGATATAGAAAATGTAGCATATTTACATAATGGAATACTATTCAGCTATTAAAAACAATGAATTCATGAAATTCTTGGGTAAATGGGTAGATCTGGAAAATATCATCCTGAGTGAGGTAACCCAATCACAAAAGAACACACATGGCATGCACTCACTGATAAGTGGATATTAACCTAGAAGCTTGGAATACCCAAGACACAATTCACATATCAAATGATGCCCAAGAAGGAAGAACAAAGTATGGAAACTCTGTTCCTTCTTAGAAGTGGGAATAAAATACTCACAGAAGGAGATACAGAGACAAAAGGTGGAGCAGAGTCTGAGGGAAAGACCCTCCAGAGCCTACCCCACCTAGGGATCCATCCCATATACAGTTACAAAACCCAGACACTATTATCGATGCCCACAAGTGCTTGCTGACTGGAGCTGGATATAGCTGTCACATGGTAGGCTCTGCTAGTGCATGACAAATACAGAGGAGGAAACTCTCAGCCAGCCATTGAACTGAGCACAGGGTCCCCAATGGGGGAGCTAGAGAAAGGACTCAAGGAGCTGAAGGGGTTTGCAGAGCCATAGAAGGAACAACAATATGAGTCACCCAGTACTCCCAGAGCTCCCAGGGACAAAACCATCAACCAAAGAGAACACATGGAGTTACCCATGGCTCCAGACACATAGGCAGCAGAGGATGGCCTTGTTGGACATCAAAGGGAGGAGAGGCCCTTGGTCCTGGAAAGGCTCAATGCCGCAGTGTAGGGGAATACTAGGACAGGGAAGTGGGAGAGGGTTGATTGGGGAAGAGGGGGATGGGAGATGGCTTATGGGATTTTTGGGAGGGGAGGACCAAGAAAGGGGACAACATTTGAAATGTAAATAAAGAATATATCTAATAAAAAGAAAGAATGAGAGTTAGCTTGGTTTTAGCAGAAACAGCATGTAAGGATGCAGGATTCTTGCTGCCTGTTCACAGTAGGTCTTATGAATGTGCAGACATGTTCTGCAAGTTGATGCAAAGGAAGCCTTAGCAAGGAGGCAAAAGGAAGTGTGAATAGTGAAAGCATATCTCATGCTACTCACCTGGTATTCAGTGCTTGACTAGGTAAGATGTTACCTTGCCCACGTGGTCTAGTCCAGTCCTTGCATGGAGACAGCTTACATATATACACTGTTGCTTTCTCTGGAACCTGTACCTGGATTCTACTCTGACTGGAGTGGAATCCAGATACAAAAGGGAATCACAACTCTGAGCAGCTTCCTCAAATCTAAGAGGTCTTGTTCCCCTCCTGATCACCCCAGGCATCAAACAGCCTTGTGTTAACTGCCTTGCCACGCTCTACCTCATCCTCTGTGGGAGAGTGGGGAGTGCAGGTTTTACAGTAGAAGGCAGGGAGCCTATCAGCTGTGTCACACCCCTATCTGGTCATGTGCAGCCAGCCGTGGATTTATAAGGCAAGCTGCTAGGGCTCCCACTTCATCTTCTTTTAATCTGCTCTCTTGTTCACTTCCTTAAACAGTTCTATAATTCTATAATACAGGCTCAGTTTAGTCGCCTGTTCTCATGAACCAGAGGCCATCTTTCCAGCTCCTCCATTTGGGAATCTAACTTCTATCCTTAGATTGGGGCCTGGCAAACATTTTCTTCAAAGAGACAGACTGTAAATATTTTAGACATTCCAAGCCATATGGTCCTTGGTGCAACTCTTCAACTTGGCCACTGCAGCAGAAAAGCTTCCACATACAATATGCAAATGTTGCTCGTGATGTGTACCAATAAAGCTTTGTGAATTAAAGACTGCTGCCCAGATTTGACCAGTGGGCCTACTTTTCCGACTTCTGCCCCAGTCTGCTGCCTTCTGGTAGTGGGATGAGCTTGTCATAGTTTCATATAGGCATGGTGTCTTCAAATAGTGTTTAACATAAGCTGTGAGAAATGAGTTGAGCATTAGTCCTAAGTATAGGAGTCAGATAGACAACAGAAGTGGAAAATGAGATTTTTTAAGCAGTGAATTTTATCCCATTCTGTGCATAAGGAATATATCTCTTCTCGTGGGATGTGAACACATAGGAGTTGGACTTAGGCTTGGGTTAACCATCTTTTCTGAGGCATGGAGAGTCAGGAAGATGTGCGGTCCTGTCAGGAACAAAGTGAAACTCCTGTGGTTATTTGCATCATCAACAGCAGTAGTAGTAGTAGCCGCCACTGCAACAGCAGCAGAAGCAGCTAGCAATTGCTTCTTGGGCCGAAATTCCCTTATCCTAAAGCAACTGAAATTTGTGGTGGTTTGAATGTGAATGGTCCCCATGAGCTCATTTTGAATGTTTGATCGTTAGAGAGTGTTGCTACTTGACAAAGATTAGGAGTATGAACTCATTGGACAAAGGGTGTCACTGGGAGTGGGCTTTGAGGTTTCAAATGCTCAAGCCAGGCTAAATGTCTTTTTCCCTTCCCGCTGCCCGTAGATCTGGATGTTGAACTCGCAGCTACCTCTCCAGCACCACATGGGTCTCTTCCCACCATGACAATAAAGGACTAAACCTTTGAACCTGTAAATGATACCCAATTAGATGTTCGCTTTTGTAACAGTTGTCATGGTTATGGTGTCTCTCCACAGCTTTAGAAGAGTGACTAAGACTAAGCAAGAAGGTATCAGTGAGTGTCCTGGTTCTTGGCCTGAGAGGTTTGAGAAGAGGAGACAGTGTCCTCCCCACAGAGTCCAGGATTTTCAGTGATGGTCGTTGCTTGTTTGTATAGCTCAAGGAGTCAAACATTTTTGAGGAGGGAGCTCCTAAAAAGCTGAGGAGCCTTCCTGGAACAAGCTCCCAGGCAGCTACCAGGAACTTTGTAATTAGGAACGGCTTTAGATAAATATTCCAATGTGTCCAGATAATTAGAAATCACAATCCGGAAATACAAGTCCATTTCAAATTTGACAGCTGATGTGATGATTAAGATAACTAACTGATCAAAACTGATTCCCACATCATACTTATGCACTTATCAATACACAGAGTGTAGACTGTGTTCTGAAGTGCCTTTGCTATTTATCTCTTATGGTGGGTTTTATTTTCTTCAAATATTTGGAAAGATGCATGCTTTTCCCCTGTTGTAGTTTTCATAACTATCTTTGTGAATACAGTCCTTTTCAAGTGATTTTCTGCAAATATATGCCTAGAAAAAGATTTGCCGAGTCAAACTTCAGGAACATTTCAAGATCTTTGCTATATGTTAGCATTTTATTTCCATAGTGTGTAAAAGTGCCTGTCTCCTTTAGCCAAATATTGGCAGAGGCCATTGCTAATTCAACAGACACTCAATTTTGCTTCTTTGATCACCTGTTATGTTGAACATTTAGCTAGTGACTATTTCTATCTTCTGTCTTTAGATAAGGACCATAAAGCTTAGGCAACTAGCTTAGAATGTGCTGGAAAGTCATGGACCTTTGACCTAAATTACAGTTCTCATCCGATTTCATTGCAATGCACAGCAGCACGAGAAAGAACAAGATCTGGGAGCATCCCAATTTTCTGTTCATTTTAGATTCTTTCAAGGTATTCTCTCTCTCTCTTTCTCTCTCTCTGTCTCTCTCTGTCTCTCTCTCTCTCTCTCTCTCTCTCTCTCTCTCTCTCTCTCTCTCTCTCTCTCTCTCTCCTCTCTCCCTCCCTCCATTCCTCTCTTTATTAATTCCTGGAAATTACAACTGACACCAAAATCTCAGGAGAAATTTATGATAAGAGCTTACAAAGTCTCATTCAATGATGAAGGTCAATAGAGACAAAACAGACAAAATTTCAATCCGTTTTAATGAATCAAGACTGATGGAACGGATTCCCTTTTGTGCATGGGAGAAATAAAGAGCAAGGGAGAAATAAAGACTATTCCTGACATTTCCTCTCAAAAGAAGAATCTGCTCAGTCTTTGATTAAACTAAAAAGAACATAATATTTCAAGGACAAAAGACACTTTTCAGTATGTAGCAACTCCTTTTCACTTGGAATCCATGTTTATTTTCTATTACAATTAAATTTGTTGGAAGTAGGCATGAGAGTATTTTAAAAGATAGGAGAAAAATGGCTAAGAAAGTCTTTTATCAACTGTTTTGGAGTGACTGATTTCTGTTTAATTCTTTCCTTTATTCATTATAAAATCTTTCTAGAATTTTAACTCCTGAGATTTTAGAGCAGTCTTTCTGTGTTATCTGCTGGTATTTCTGCCTTCTATACCTCTGACTTCCCAATATAGAATTCTTATACTTTTTTTTCCTCCAAGAATTCTTTTGTGATATTTAAGGAGGATGCCTGTTCTGGTGGTTAGTTTTATGGATTAATGTGGGAGGGCCCAGTTGACCTTGGGTGGTGGTATCCCAGGGCAGATAGTCCTGAGTTGTATAAGAAAGCAGGCTGGGCAAACCTAACACTCCTCTGTGATCTCTACTTCAGTTCCTGCCTTCAGGTTTCTTACTTGAGTTCTGGCCTTCACTTCATTTAATAATGTACTGTGCAATGGAAGTATAAGAGAAATAAACCCCTTTCTCCTCAAGTTGCTTTTGGTCATGGTGTTTTATCACAGCAATAGAAAACCGGGACAAGACTGTGGTAGTTTGAATATGTTTAGTCAATGGGAAGTAGCAGTATTGGGAAGTGTGGCCTTGTTGGAGGAAGTATGTCACAGTGGGGGTGGGCTTTGAGGTCCTAGACTCATGCGCCACCCAGTGTGAAATAAAGTATCTCCTAGTTGCCTTTGGATCAAGATGTAGAACTCTTGGCTCTTCCAGTATCATGTCTGCCTGGATGCTGTCATGCTTGCTACCATGATGATAATGGCCTGAACCTCTGAAACCGTAACCTATCCTCAATTAAATGTTTATAAGAGTTACCTCGGTCATGGTGTCTCTTCACAGCAATAAAGCTCTAACTAAGACAAAGTCAAACCCTAAATAATCTTTTCAAATGCCTTCTGAAATGAGGATCTGACCTACATATTTCCTAGTTTGTTCCCTTGGAGTTGATAGTAGGAACTGGCTCTACCACACACTGCTGATGAAATGACTTGCTTCCAGTATCTTTTCTTGAGTAGTTTCCTATTAGTCTGTATTGGAAGGCTGATGGGTATGGGCCATTATGTAGATATGACTTGGTTTGCAGGATGTTTGTCTCCAACAGGGGGAAGAGCAGTTAATAATGCCCAGGAGAAGCCAGGGACCTTTGTCAAACCCAAAATTTGTTTGAAATTTGTAAAGAAAAGGACTGTGTATACTCATGTGGAGTCTCTTTTCAAACTGAGAATCCAGTTACAGATTTGGAGCTAGACCAAAGTGATAAACGATGGCATGGAAAAGTAGACTTTGAACATAACAGGAAGACATTAAAAAGCTAGATACCTAGAAGATATTTTCAAGAGTTTCTAACATTTTTTAATAAGGACCATGTGACATTTCCCCCTTGCTTATATTATAAGGAGTTAAAGAAGAGTTTTGATGGGATGAAATGTATGGTATATGTGTAACTATAAATTACATATATTATTTTTCAATTAATATTGAATATTAATTGTAAGTGCCAATAAAGCAGTAGATCTTTGATAACCATTATGAATACAAATAAATTTTAACTGTAAATTTTTAATTAACTGACAAATTTGGCTATTGTTTTTACTGTTTTATAGTTTCCTGATTCATAAACTAAAAAACTCTTAGTATAATTTCAAAATATTAAAAGACTTCTGAACCCACGTTCTGGTTCTGTTCTGTATTAACATAGATAATGTTTATCTCTTGGTAGCTCAAGCATCCATGTGTATGTTCGATTTTTGTTTTAAAGCTAGATTTTAATAATCTAGACAATAAGCATTATTACCTTAAATACATTTCTCTTTCCTGGACAAGAGAAGTTCAATAATATGCAAATAAAAGCATATGAAGATAAAAATTAGAATCAGGAAAAGGACTGATATCAAAATTAAAGATAGAATTAATAGTCTTCTCCATCAACCCTTCTTTAATTTTTTGGGAACAACTCAGTTGTTTTCACTTGGCTGCCATTTTTCTTCTGTATCATTTCCAGCAAGAAAAACAATAACCCTAATTACTTTTCTTCTAACTATATTTTCTCTCTCAATTGATGTATGATACTTTTAAGACTAAAATATCTGGTAAAGTGGTGCTCTTCAAGACACTAAGAGCCACGTATTTATATATTTGTAGAAACCTGGAACTTTTGAATGCAGCTGCTCTGCATTATAAAGTCCTTGTGGGACAGCAGATGCTGGAGAGGGTGTAGGAAAAGGGGAACACTTCTCCATTGTTGGTGGGATTGCAAGCTGGTAAAACAACTCTGGAAATCAGTTTGGTGGTTCCTCAGAAAATGGGCATATACCCAGATGATGCTGCAACATGTAATAAGGACACATGCTCCACTATGTTAATGGAAGCCTGATTTATAATAGCCAGAAGCTGGAAAGAACCCAGATGTCCTTCAACTGAGGAATGGATACAGAAACTGTGGTATATATACATAATGAAGTACTATTCAGCTATTAAAAACAATGAATTCATGAAATTCTTAGGCAAATGGATGGAACTAGAAAGTGTCATCCTGAGTGAGGTAACCCAGTCACAAAAGAACACACATGGTATGCACTCACTGATAAATGGATGTTAGCCCAAAAGCTCAAAATAAACAAGTTACAATTCACAGACCATAGGAAGCTCAAGAAGGAGGAGGACTGAAGCAGGGGTGCTTTGGTTCCTCTGAGAAAGGGAACAAAATACTCACAGAAGCAATAAAGGAGACAAAGTGTGGAGCAGGGACTGGAGGAAAGGCCACCCAGAGACTGCCCTACCTGGGGATTCATCCTATAAACAGTCACCAAATCCATACACTATTATGCACAACAAGAAGTGCATACCAAAAGGAGCATGTCATGGTTGTCTTCGGAGGGGCCCTGCCAGAGCCTTACACATACAGAGGCAGATGCTAGCAGCCAATTATTGGACTAGCATGGGGTCCCCAATGAAAGAGTTGAAGGGCAGTCCGGAGGAGCTGAAGGTGTTTACAGCCCCATGGGAAGAACAATGATGTAGGCTACCCAGATGCCCCAGGACTCCCAGGAACTAAACCATCAACCAAGGGGTATACATGGTTCCAGCCAAAAATGTGGCAAAGGAATGCCTTGTTGGGCATTAGTGGGAGGAGTGGTCCTTGATCTGGTGAAGATTCAATAGATGCCCCAAAAAGGGAAATCGAGGGGGTAGGAATGGGAGTGGGTCAGGTGCAGGGGCATACACTTGGAGGCAGGGGGTAGAAGGAGGGGTTGGTGGTTTTCAAGGAGGGGGGAAACCAGGAAAGGCTTTAGCATTTGAAATGTAAATGAAGATTATATTCAGTAAAAAAAATAAAGTCCCTGTTGAGGATGTACTTTTCTCTTGTAATGAGAGCCATATGATTTCACTTTAATTTAAATCTTATCAAAGAAAGGTCTCCCTGAGTGATGAGGCTACCAAATTTAGCAATTCCCAGCATCAATTAAAGAAGGACTGACTTTCTTCTTATTGGTCTCTTGCTTATTTCTTTAAGTTAAACAACAGGTATTGATTTCATAATTAAGGTAAGTAGTCCCTTAATCAAATGGGAATGAGAAAAGAGGAAATATTCTCATTTAGTAGAAGATCATAATGAAACATTAGGAGTGATGGAGGTGGTGGAACATTGAGAGTGTCATGACTTTGAGGTTATGAGTAACTAACTATCCTGTTATAGAACAACTGAGGGCTACATCCTACTTTCTCCTTCAAAGAGTTAGACCTCTTCAGAAGTCTATTTAATTTGCTGAGATCCAAACTTATCACTGTGAAAGAGAGGCATGAATAGTTTCTTCTTCAAAAGAATTTCACAAATTTTAAACGTGATAATGGTGATGGAAATTTGTGATCTGCTTGTCCTAAACTAGGCACCCAACAGCTCACTTATGGTTACCATTTTGGTTATTCTGAGTAAATATATCTCTTTCTTATTAGATGAGGAAACTTGAATTTTGAGATGGCTAATGGCATGACCCAAGTACTGCAGTTTATATTTTCATTTGATGAAAGATTTAAATAATCTCTTCTGGTTACTTAAGGGAAACAAGGATTGCGTTATAAACAGTGAGACCAGCAAACATTCCTTGACATCCATCTCTGTTGAGAAATGCAAAGATTCAGCTACTCTATAGTTGAAGGAGGTAAGTGGGATCATATTCCCACAAAGAAAGTATATACTTAACTTACACAGGGAGGGACAAAATACACCCCATGTTTGGTCCTTTGTTCATTTCAAAATACCTAACACCTGAATGATGAAGAGAACACCTTCATATTTATCTTTTTGAAAGTTTTACCCTGGAGATATCTGTAAGTCTCTCAAAGCTAGAATTGTTGAGTGCCAGGAACACCCATGGTCCACTTCTGAAACCATTCCAAGTGGCTATGTATATTTCTACATCAGGACTGATGCTTGCCTCTTGGCACTATTATGATTTCACCTGCTAAATACTGTACAGGTGAAAGGGATTAGTGAACAAGCTTTAAAACTCAGTAGCTGGAAAGTAATTATGAAAGTTTATATGAAAACATGTTTCAGTTAACATGATGAAAGGAAAGCACAGACTTTGGAGCTAAGAGAAAATAATCAATAAGATTAAAACTTTTTATTTTAGCCTAATCTACCTTGATACTTGATAATGTAGCAATTAAGTCTGATTTTTCACTTCTATAATTGTATGCTGTTTTATTCACACTCCTGGCCTTTGAAATAATTTTATGTTTTGTTTTAAGCCAACCATATAATTTATAATTCAAAATCAACCGATTTGGAAGAAACTGATATATGTATGCAACTGTTCATAATTCTCACACTGTGGCTAACTTTGAATTAAAAGGGAAATGTATCAAAAATAAGTTGGAGAATATGGGAAGTAATTACATGATGTCACTTGGAGAACTGGAAGTGGAGATGATCTGAGAGGACAAATGACATCCTGAATATTTTAGTGATACATATTTGAATTTGGCATCTCATTGACCACAGAGGTGCAGTCGAGTAGACATCGAGATCTGCCTTGTTGTGGTTACTTATTATGCGATGTTTAATGTTTATGATGGCTAATTTTGAAGGTCAATGTGACTACATCTGGACTCCACTAACATCAAGCTGGTGGATATCTGTGAGGGATTTTATTAATCAGATTATTGGAAGCCGGAAGACCCATCCTAAATCTGGGTCACATTTTCTACCCACGTAAAAAGACATGGAGAAGGAAACATTACTTCTTACTTGTTTGCCCTCATTCCTGACAAGTTCAACTATCCTGTGAACTTTGGACAGTATTAAATCAAACTTCAAGATTCCAATATAATGTAAAGAGCAGCAGCTTTCCAGGAATTCTCCAGTGCCAGGCTTGAACTGCTGAGACAGCCAGCCTTATGAACTGAGTAACTACTAGATTCTTTGCCTTTACTTTGTGAGAAGACCACATTTGAACTTCTTGGACCACATACTGTTAACATCCTGAAAGCCAATCAAATAAATAATATATATGATACATATTATTATATATCACATATATATATACATATATATATATATGATAGACGTATACACGTTAGTTCCGTCCCTTTAGAGAGCCCTGACTAATACAGAGTAATATAATAAATTATCCCCAACAAAATGAGGTCAGAGATTGAGAACAGAAAACATCACTACTATATTATTTCTAGGCAAAAATGAGTGATGATGGAAGAAAATTATGACCATTTCTCTAATAAATCCAAGACAATTGTAAGGATATGGAAGATGCTTGTTGAAACCAGAGAGGGATAGAGCTGAGTCAGAAAGATGAAAAGATATGAATGGATATGAATGTCCTAATTTAAAGGTAAATATTTCCAGAGTAATTGGACTTATCCTGTTATGTTGAAATAGATCTCTCTGGAAAGCAGAAAAGCAAAAATATAGAAAACGAGGAAGGGGTAGGTACAAATGGTACAAATGGAAACTAAGTTCAAAAATTCTCTTCCAATTGGTTAAATTTCATTAGTATTTGTGAGAAATCACTAATGCACAGAAAACAGAACCTTTGTCAACATTTTTCTTCGTTTTCCGAAAAAGATATCTTAATGACTATATTTAGCCTTTACTCTGTGTATTTATATCTATGTGTTTAGAAGCTATTAACATTTGTAAAAGGGATACAGTCTTAATGAGAATGTACTAAAACAAGTGCATCAAAATATTGTGCATGCGACAGGAACAGAGTATATAATAATGTCAAGCTTTACAGCAAAATGAAATGCCTTGTGTTTTCAAGGTGTTAATTGGCATACTCAGAAAAAAATCACAGCATCTTAATATTTGGATTATTCTCTATTAAATTATTAAAATATCAGTCTATGAGAAAATGGCTCCCAAATGGCAAAGATGCTCTATATATTCAAGGGCTGTGATTTTGGTATACTTTTTACATAAATAAAACATGTTAACGATTCAGTTTATAGAAGTCATTAATACTTGAAACATAACACCAGCGAAAGTATAGCACAAGCAGTTATTAGAACTCATAAGGTATATTTTATTTATTTTGCTTTCATATACACACTCATATGCACACATACACACATACATGGATGCCTGGTTAGCACAAGTGAAACTATTAAAATGTTAATACGTAACAGTGAAAACAATCTCAAAAACAATATGAGTTTTACATGAAATTAAACAAGAATATGATTTAAAGCATCACCGTGCCTTCTTTCTCGGTCAGGTCACATGTGCTTAGGGTATACTGGAGGCAGGCTGTGTCCTGGGTATACCAGTAAATGCAATAGGTACATAAGGTGGGAGAGGACATGAATAGTAATCAAATATCCATGCCAGGTGATGATAAGGGATATGGGGAAATTTAAGGCAGAAACATAAAGAGAGACGGGCTGAGAAGCAGTATTTTAGATAAGCAGGTATTGAAAACCTTTCTTAAAAAAGAAACTGTCAGATTAAAAAGTCACCCAAAGGCAACCTGAACATAGTTGGAATATTCCAGATGTGTTAGGGAGTCAGGATGAATGGCATGCAGTGACCATATATGGGTAGGACAATTATAGGATGGAGAGTCAATGGAAGATCATCACCCTGGAGAGATAGAGACTGCAGTGGAGGTTAGGATTTATTTCCTTGAGACTGGTAGCTATTAAAATATTTAGAGTAGACAGTGACATGACGTAACATCATTTAGATAGAGTCCCTTGGATCTTGTATGGAGAAGAGACTGTAGGGAAAGGTGGAAGTAGCTGGATTCATGAGAGTAATAAACAAATGCTAAATAGTGGTAGTTTGGGGCAGAGTGATGTCATGATGATGATCCGCAATTCTTGGCAAGGCAAGTTTTTGAAAACAGCGTCCAAGACCTGGCCATTGATTCACAAAGGGGAAGTAGATGGAGAGAGGAACTAAACATAATTTCAAAATTTTGCACTCAAGTAACTGGATAATAAATTCTAATCTGGGGATTAGGAGCCATGGTGGTGCTGATGTGGTTGCAGGAGTGCGGTTGGAGTTGAAGATGCTGGGGGCATGTAGAGTCCCTAGCCTGGAGCGGAAACAAAGTGAACACTTGGCACAATGTTTAAAGCAACAGGCCTGAATCTATCAGCGAGAGACTATGCATGTGGGTAAATGAAGGCAGTCTGAGAAACTCATCCAGCATCCTAAGGGGACATTTTTAACATTACACTCTAAAGCTGTGGGAGGAACCACTAGGGTAGACCTGCAGGTACAGGAACAGTTAGTGTGCCTGGAGATGAGAACCTGTTCCTAAGAGTG
Source organism: Tokudaia tokunoshimensis (assembly GCA_036184795.1). Taxonomy (NCBI): domain Eukaryota; kingdom Metazoa; phylum Chordata; class Mammalia; order Rodentia; family Muridae; genus Tokudaia; species Tokudaia tokunoshimensis. The sequence continues at coordinate 24,900,983 of BTHU01000016.1, forward strand.
TCAGATTTGAGTGGGTGCTATGATCAGCGATGTGGAGGGGATGAGAAACTTTTTGAAGACTGATGAAGAAACACCAGTGTTGCAGAAGTGTGGAGAATAGAATCAGCTCTTACTAAGGCATGCTGTGTAAGGAGGCAGTAAAAAGGGGGATGGATTTTTAGAGCAAGGTTTAGGGAAAGTTGAGCTTAAGTGACTTGTGATCATTCAAATAATACATACACCTGGGAGAGACAGTGCATGAAACCTAGTTACATTATTTTCCTTTATTCCAGGTGCTTCATTTGCATATCTGAAAATAAATTTATATTTTTATGCACACAATTATGATTAAAATTCACTGTGAAAAACCTGCCCAAAGGTCTGACAGTGTGTCTGTCTCTTTTTTAACCACCTCTCTTGTGGTCTTTGCATCTAAATATTACATACACTTCCATCTTGTTACAGGTAACAAGATGTTCGTTTGCCTTTGAAAACGCAACCCAAGACATTTTTAAATCATCAGATTATGGTAGACATTGTTACCTGCCTGCCCAGCAGACATCCTCCATTCGTTCTCTTGACCAGAGTTTGTATTTTAAAGTAGAAGGGCAAGCTGTTTACCAGACAGCAGTGAAAATGCCTCTCCTGCTGTCAGGCATTATGTTTGTTAGTGGTGGTGGTCATCTTGTGATCAGGAGGATAAAAATCAAGAGGCTGAGGAAGGCAAAAGATGGCGGGAGCAGTGGTGGTTGGTGGTATTGGTAACCTCCTGCCATGAGCTTGTAAACCTTCACTACCAGCCTTCATATTGTGTGGAAGCTAATTAAATGTCATCATCAATTAACTCAGATTTATATGGATGTACTAGTACTGGAAACTGAAAGCATTCATACTCATTTTTATATTAATTGGTGACTAGGACTTGGGGTTTCTCTTACTCCCATTGAGGTAGAAGGTTTTAATGTTATTAATAAGCTTGCCATTATTAACAATTGTTCATTGTTATGCACCCAATACTTATAGTTAAGCACTAGCCTATGAACCTGGGCTGTGACATTTCACGTATTTGAATAACGAAGGTATTATTGTGTTTTCCCTTTTTTCATTGAGTTTGAGCTCTGGAAGCGGATGTTCAGAGAGATTAATAACCTCCCCAAGGTTTCGCAAGTAGTTATTAGCAGAGTTGGACTCAGAACCTATGATCTGCCTCCAAAGCACTCAGCCAAGTCTCCCCAGGGCTCTCAGGAAGGTCTGACTTGCCTGTTCTATTAGCTTCCCTTTGAGCAGTTTCCTGTTGTGACTTCAAGCTGAACAAGTCCTAAGGGTAAATATTCTGTCTTGATTTATTTTTATTTTATGGATATGTGCATGTGCCCGAGTATATATGCAATATATATGTGCACCAAAAGAGACAATTCTCTGTAGTCAGAGTTACAGGTAATTTAAAGCCAGCCCAATGGGGGTGTTACAAACAGAATCCTTGTTCTTTGGAAGAACAGCAAGTGCTCTTAAATACTGAGCCATCTCTCCAGTCTCTGTCTAGTTTATTCTTCCTTACGGGTGTATTGCCTAGAGTCAAGCAAAATCCAGGTTTCCAGGAAAGAAGAGGTTACTGAGATCATCAAATTCTTCCTTCTCTTGAGGGTTATTATAACCCTCGAATCTTGGAACCTATCCTCACCTGTTTTCTGAAATGATCAGGTTTGATTAGTCTTCCTCTCTCTTAGTAATTACGTTTTTTTTTCCCTGAATTTTGTAAATTATCTATGTCTTCCTGCACATAGAACATTTATATGCAACAGAAAAAGTGTAATATCTACATTACCCACACCAACTAATATAACACTTCATGTGTCTGACTACCAAATAGCATAGTTCAATGAGCATGCTAGCATCCATAAAAATGCTGGTTGCAATAAAAATAAAACTCTGAGCTGCACATGTATTAAGTATTTCGAATCTGCTGATTTTTGTGAATGCTTACTGATGTCTCTAAACCCCATTTTTAAAGGCTCCAACAGGGCAAGCAAATTGTCCACGTTCATTTAGTTAGTAAAGAAATGTATCATCTTAATACAAACTCTTATGCCTCTCCTCCCTCAGAGTTATCTTCGATTGTAATGCAGACCTATTTTATGACTTTTTATGTCCTTTAATGTTACCCACACTTTGTTGTCAGCACTTAAGCCAACAATTGTGTCAAAATAGCTACTCATGAAAAAAATGAGAAAATAATTAAATTATGAATTTATATGCATACTGCTACTAATGGCTTTGGAAAAATAAAATATGGTGAAAAGAAAATTGATGCCAAGCAAAATTTACACAAAACCAGGCTGGTTTGTTGACCTCTATGGTAGTGTCTTTGTTCTTAATTCATACCATGTCCTTAATTCATAAAGTCATCAGCCACTGAGCCTGCCGAGCCCTCAGGATTATTCAGCACTGAGGACTTTAAGCAATGACAATGAATCAACTTCCGATGACTAGGATATCAACTGTATTTACCATTCTGGACAACACAAGAGTTTGGCCTGTTCTAAATTAGATTTGTCTCTGCCAGAAGCTATTCTGATACTGCAGAGGGAGGAAACCATGGATGTTAGGAACAATTATCTCACATCATCACAGTTACTAACAGTTTCTGAGAGTGAAAATTTATCAGTCTAAGTGTCTGTCCTGGTGGAGAGAAGTGAAGCACGTGTTACCCTTTTTAGAAAAATTCCCCAGAAATTGCACTTCTTAGTACATAGGTTAAAATGTTCCAGCCCATAGAAAAGTGGTATCCTTTTATCTCCACTGAATTATGCCTGCGTATGAACCTTTCTGCTTAGAGAAGATCTCACTTGACATTTGTGTTACAGATTCTTTATGGCATATTATCTAGTAATCTGATCCAAGTCCTAGTCTCACCCAAGGCTCAGTGTGGCTGCCAGGCTACAACTCCCTTGTAAAGAAACATGCACATTTTCTGATGAGGGAAACATTCTTGTATATTCCTTCATCACATGCTGTCTTCCTGGTGCTCCTTTACCACAGGTGACAGAATTGAATGCATATATTAATGCAATAAAGGTATAGTTACATGTTAGACAGTAACTCGAGACCAGGTAAGCCCAATTATGTCAGAAAGTTCAGATGAACACTGTAGAGAAACCTAAAGATGTTAAAAGTAAAGGGAAATGCTAAAACTGCAAAGAAACTCTGGATTAGAGATACTCAAGAGGAATTGAGCCTGATAAGAATAAAGTATTTTCTTTTAGTTGTATGCCTGTATAGTGAACAAATATGTCAAGGCATTCATGTTTACAATTGATCCAATGACCTAAAAATAATGTTTTCCAATTAATATGCTAAGGTGTTTATGTAAAACCAATATACCTTATATAATATCTTTTTAACAAATTACCTGTAATTTCCAGTTTTAAAATTAAAATATACATTCCTTTATGAATTCCATGTTTGGGACATTTTACTCTTCCAACAATTATTTGCAAGCTGATTTCTATTCCCCAGAAATGACATCATCTGTTTACTAATTCTGAGAACTTCCCTTGTTCCCAGGGTGTCTTCCCTGCAGGCTAGTAAGTCAAGTGTTTAAATTGACCAACAATGAATGACAAAGGATGTCCAGTACTTTAGGGAGGGGAATGGGAACATGAGAGGTGTCACCCCTTCCCTGGTATGGGAAGAAAAGGAGTGGGTCATTGATTACATCTGGGATGACAATATAGTCAATGGGATTTGGCATTTTCTGTCAGAGTAAATACATCAATAAGGAGAAGCACACAGGTGACTGTGAGCCAGCATTTGCCTTAGCAGTGTGACTGGGTAGTAATTGGCTGTGACTCCAGACCATCACAAAATAGTAAGGCCTGATGACAGTTCTCTTTCCGGAGAAGATACATGACTTAGTCCAGGCAAATCAGGAAGTAATAGGGATATGTCACACAATCCCAGACAATTTGATGCTTTTTCAGTCAGCAACGTCAATATTACTTTTATTTTGGTCATTATTTTCAAGGTGTTCTAAATTTTAGTTGGATACTTTTAAAACTGAGCTACCTTGGTGAAGAGACTGAGAGTGAACCCCGAGGTCTTCACTGCTGTAGCTCTGCATCAACAGTAGGAGGGGCAGTTTCTTCTCTTTCTTCCTCTTATGAGATTTATTTTTCCTCTTTGATTTTCAGCTACCTTTTGAGCTTTGTGAGAAACCTTATCATCAAAGGAGATGGCTACCGATGTTACCAACAAGGCAGATCCTTGGTCCATGAATTCCCATGTACTCATTGAGAATCTCAACACTCTGGTAGTCAAGAAGACTGATGTGGAAGCCATCTTTTCAAAGTATGGCAAAATTGTGGGTTGCTCTGTGCAATATGCTAATGAAAGAAATGCCTGAGCTGCTGTAGCTGGAGACGATGGCACAAAGATCTCCGGCCAGGTTTTAGATAGTAACCTGGTTGTGGAGCCAAAAGTCAGCCGAGAGAAAGCAGTTGTGAAAACGATCTGCAGCACAGATGTATGGCTCCTCTTTTTTTGGATTATTATGACAGGACGTACAGTTACCCAGCATGTGTTCTACCCCCTCCTCTTCTTCCTCCTCCTTTTCCTCCTCCTCCTATTGTTTGAGTCATGGTGCCTTGCAAACACCAACATGTGTCAGGGAACACCTCACAAAGGGGCACAAGTGGATTCAATTCGAAGAGTGGACAACAGTCTGGAAAGAAGAAAGGTCATTAAGAAGGAACTGACTGGGGAACAGGGGGAGGGAAGAGGGCTTATGGGACTTTCGGGGAGGGGGGACTGGGAAAGGGGAAATCATTTGTAATGTAAATAAAGAATATAGAAAATTTTAAAAAAAAAAGGAGCTGACTCACATAAAACAAAAAGCAGATTCTCGGCTGGAAAACCTTATTTGTGTGTGTGTGTGTGTGTGTGTTGGGTGAGAATTGAAAAACAAACAAACCGAGATGAAGAACTGAAAGTCTGGAGAAGAGCAGAGCAGCGCCTCTGTGAAGAAAGACAAGGCTAATGTGAAGATGGAGTCAGAGGCAGGTGCAGACGACTCTGTCACCTGCTGGATGACAATGAAGATGGGCGGGGGGACCTGCTGGAGTTGATCAAGGACGATAAGAAAAGAGGCTGAGGAAGGAGAAGGTGACAGAGACAGCGCCAATGGGGGCCAGGGGATGACTCTCAAGTAGAGTGGACTTAGAAATCTTATCCCACTATTCATTATCTAGGCGCTTAGGAGAGATCAAAGTAACCCCAGACCCTCTCCCCTGGGAACTATAGCGCGTCCTCACTGGTCTCCCTCCTTGTCCTTCCTGTGTTAATTCATAATTGCCCTGTGCCCAGCTCCATTTTCACTTCCTTTGAAACTCCTTGGTAGTTTCAGTAAGTCTTACTCTGTAAGATTTGCTTTAATTTTGATACCTCTTTGACTTAACAATAAAAAGATTTTTTTTTAAATTGAGTTATCTTTTTTTGTATTGAAAAAAGGAAGGAAAAACATTTTATGATAAAATTAAAGATTTACGTGGAAAATGTTTCTGACAAAATTGAGACGCATATAGAAAAACACATAAAGATTGACAGTTTTCATGGAAAATTAAATGGTAGACATGAAAACATTGCTAAATTAGTTGAAAAAGGAAGTAGAAACATTTTGTGATAGAATTGAAGATTTACATGGGAAATATTTCTAATAAAATTGTAGAAAAATGTAAAATAACATTAAAATTGAAGATTATCATGAAAAATTACAGATAAAATGGTAGGCATAAAAATATTTCTAAGTTGATTGAAAGTGGAATTATAAACATTTTCTGATAAAATTGAAGATCTACAAGGAAAATATGTCTGATAAAATTCAAGAAATATATAGAAAAACACGTTAAAAGTGTCTATTTCATGGAAAATTATACAGAAAAATTGGTAGGAATGAAAATATTCCTAAGTTGATTGAAAGTAAAATTATAGACATTGTGTGATAAAATTGAAGATTTACATGGAAAATATTTTTGTTAAAATTGAATATATAGAAAAATGTTAAAATTGAAGATTATTATGGAAAATTATACAGACAAAATGGTAGGCATAAAATATTTCTAAGTTGATTGAAAGTAATTATAATTATAAACATTTTCTGATAAAGTTAAAGATTTACATGGAAAATATGTCTGATAAAATTGAAGAAATATATAGAAAAAATATATAGTTAAAATTAAAGATTATCATGGAAAATAATACAGTTAAAATGGTAGACATAAAAAACATTACTAAATTGATTGAAAGAGGAAAAACAAACATTTTCTGATAAAATTGAAGATTTACATGAAAAATATTTCTGTTAGACTATGTTTTTTGTTGGGGAATTGAGTCCATTGATGTTATAAGATATTAAGGAATAGTGATTGTTGCTTCCTGTTATTTTTGATGTTATCTTTATGTTTGTGTGGTTACTTTCTTTTGGGTTTGTTGGAAAAAGACTACTTTCTTGCTTTTTCTAGGGTGTAGTTTCCCTCCTCGTGTTAGCGATTTGCATCTATTATCCTTTGTAGGGCTGGATTTGTGGAAAGGTATTGTGTAAATTTGGTTTTATCATGGAATATCTTGGTTTCTCCATCTATGGTAATTGAGAGTTTTGCTGGATATAGTAGTTTGAGCTGGCACTTGTGTTCTCTTAGGGTCTGTATGAGATCTGCCCAGGATCTTCTAGTTTTCATCTTCTCAGGTGAGAAGTCTGATGTAATTCTGATAGGGCTGCCTTTATAGGTTACTTGACCTTTTTCCCTTACTGCTTTTAATATTCTTTCTTTGTTTAGTGCATTTGATGTTTTGATTATTATCTGATGGGAGAACTTTCTGGTCTGGTCCAGTCTGTTTGGAGTTCTGTAGGCTTCTTGTATGTTCATGGACATCTCTTTCTTTAGGTTAGGGAAGTTTTCTTCTATAATTTTGTTGAAGAGATTTACTGGCCCTTTAAGTTGGAAATCTTCACTCTCTTCTATACCTATAATCCTTAGGTTTGGTCTTCTCCTTGTGACCTGGATTTCCTGGATATTTTGGCTCAGGAGCTTTTTGCATTTCTCATTTTGACTGTTGAGTCAATGTTTTCTATGGTATCTTCAGCCCCTGAGATTCTTTCTTCTATCTCTTGTATTCTGTTGTTGATGCTTGCACCTCTGACTCCTGAATTCTTTCCAACAATTTCTATCTCCAGAGATGTCTCACTTTGTGATTTCTTTATTGTTTCTACTTCCATTTTTTAGATCCTGGATGGTTTTGTTCAGTTCCTTCACTTGTTTGTTTGTGTTTTCCGTAATTCTTTAAGGAATTTTTGTGTTTCCTCTTTAAGGGCCTCTACCTGTTCACCCATGCTCTCCTGTATTTCTTTAAGGGATTTCTATGTTTCCTCTTTAAGGGCTTTTGCCTTTTGACCCATGTTCTTCTGTATTTCTTTAAGGGAGTTATTTATGTCCTTCTTGATGTCCTCTAACAGCACCATGAGATGAGACTTTAAATCCAACTCTTGCTTTTCCAGTGTGTTGGGATATCTAGGACTTGTTGTAGTGGGAGAACTGGTCTCTGATGTTGCCAAGTAGCCTTGGTTTCTGTTGCTAGGGTTCTTGTGCTTGCCTTTCGCCATCTGGTTATCTCTAATGTTAGTTGGTCTTGCTTCTGTGGCTGGAGCTTGTCCCTCCTATGGGCCTATAAGCCTGTGTCTGTACTCCTGGGAGACCAACTCTCTTCTGGCAGGGTCTATGCACAGAAGGCTGTGGAGCTGTCTGGTTCCCTGCTGCAAATGGTGGCCGTAAGGGAAGACTCTTGTCCCAGCAGCTCCACTGCTCATATACCCTGTGTGCTCCTAGCTGCACCCCTCCATAGAGAAGGTGGAGATCTCACCTCTACACTCAGAAGTGAAAGTGCTCTTGGGTGATCACCCTGGTGGGCTAAGCACAGAAAGTTTTGGAGCTACCTGGTTCCCTGCTGCAGATGGCAGCTGGAAGGGAAGACTCCTGTCCCAGCAGCAACTTAAATTGAGTTATCTTGTTACCACACTGGGAACTTTTTTTCTATCAAAGGTAGTTTGTTTGCCAAGAGCCAATATTATCTACCCACTTACACACACACACGCACACCGCTCTGTGTTTATTCTTCATGACCTCATGTAAAACATTTTTAAATGCATTTGTTTTTATTTTGTATGTATGGATGTTTTGCCTACATGTATGTCTGTGTACCACATACATGCAGGGCCTGTGTATGTTGGAATACCAAGCTTCAGCCTCTGGAACCGGAGTCCCAGGCCTTTGCTAGCCAACTCATGGATGCCGAGAATCAAACTCAGGTCCTCTGGAGGATTGGCCAGTGCTCTTAGACCATTTCTCCAGCAGAATCATCCCTATGTCTATGGGAAAAGCCAACTTGACCAAGGTGAATGATTTTATTTTTAATTTTTCCCATCAGTTTCTTGAGAATTTCACACAACGTGGTTTGGTGATATGCCTTGCCTTCCCAGTTTGTCTGCAACACAGCCTTGTTTCTGAACTCACCAACGTTGTGCTCCTCCTCTTCCTCTCCTCCTCCTCTTCTTCCTTCTCCTTCTCCCATAAAGGTCAATTAATATTTCCCGTATATTTTTGTAATTTTGTTTCATTTTTTGTACTGTGGAGAGAATATTCTTATTTTGACAATCCAAGGCAATGCCAAAGATACAAAAAAAATTTTATTTGAGATGTGATGGTTTGATTCTCGGGCAAAATGTAGGAGGTTTGCTTCAGAGCATTTTCTTAGGGGTCAACACTCAACTTTAAATCCTATTTTACTCACCTCATATGAAATATAAAAACAAGACATATTTGAGGATATTATTAAGAATCAAAGTTTAACTGCCAATGGGACAGAGTACGTGTGCACAGAGCAAACATGGAAGAAATGCAGAATGGGATTTCTGTGGCTATCAGTGCTGTTTCTACTGCAACTTTGAAAAGAAATAGCATTGTAGGCAGTTTCTTTATTATAGCTACATATCCCACAGATGTCAAAGCATTTCATTTCTTTTAAATAATTCATATCTTCATGGTTTATATTACATTTATATTATGTGGTGTTCTTACACTTTAATTTCATCACGTAGACAGTCGCACCACAGCATGACTCAGTCCCATGTATTCCCAACGTGAGACCTTCTGGTTCTCATAGCAGAGTCAACTTACTAGGGGCAACTCTGTGAGGAGAGACTTGTATCTAAGCAGAAAGTGGCTGGTTGCATCCATAGCATTGGTGCCATTATTTGCATCTTTGGACGTATTTGCCATGCTTTGGTCACTATGGCAGTTCATGGGATTCACAGTTGGTGAAGACTATTGATGCTTTTTGCCCTCCTTAGCTACTTGCATAGCACCTTTCAATACTGGGAAAGCTAGGTAGCACAGAAGAAGCTTCCTGGTTAATAAGGATTGACTTTTCCAGGATCTGAGACCACAGCATGTCATAATTTCAGCAGCAGGATCTTACCATCAAGTTTTCACAGGCCACCAAGAATAATAACAATAGCCTATGTTGTTTTAGGGTTCTCAGGGAGGGAGCACTTCTGACCTACAACTCAAGGGGCAATAGCTCACATCTTACACTAGATTTTTTTATTTGGGAACAAACAAGGATGTTTGGGAAATCTACAGTGAAATCTACTACTTTCTATCAGCTCTCTAACTTTTTAAAGAGATACACAGGAATGGAGATCTGGTTAGGAATTGTGTTCATTGCCACTGAAATAGTATTGCTTTTCGGTCTGCTAGTGAACTGAGCTAAGAAGTGTAGTTGCTCATACAGATATTAATGGACATATAGCTCCACATAACTATTTACAGATCTGTACTTAGAAATATATAAATACCATCATTCATACTGATACCGTTGGTTCTCACCGGACTCTGGAATTTACTCAAGCCTTCTATTTATGATCTGTTATCTCTGACAATGAGAGATCTCACTATCTACATGCATTCAGTTCTCAATTCTGACTATATCAATTACTTTTCATTGCTGTGAGAAAATACCACAGTCAAGGCAACAAGCAGAAGCTTATTTGGGCTCACAAGCCCACAGTTGGAGTTCATCAGGTCAGGAAATCATGACAGCAGGCAGCTAGAGCAGAGCAGGAAGGTGGATTACATTCCATCACACAGGAAGCCAGCAGGGACAGAATGAACTGAAATTGGAGCAAGCTATAAACTCCCAAAGCCAACTGAAGTTCTTGGAACAAGGGTCAGACTCCTAGAAGTTCCCTGATCTTTCAAACAGCACTGCTAACAGGGGGGCAAACATTAAAATGTGTGAACCCATGGGAGACTTTCTTCATTCAGACCACACCCTTATGAATAATTATTCTCAGGAATGCTACCTTCTATCACCATGAAATATCACGTGCACTAAGAAAAGACATTGTAAAAGTATGCTTTTGTGTCTGTCCTTAGCTTTGAATATGTTCCCAAATAAATATGCCAAAAGTGGGATTGGTCATCTCCTTTGTTCCACACCTTAAGTTTGGTAAGTAGCATTCCGTGCTTGTCTTACCACTAGGTTCATTTTTAACTGTGACTTTTCATTCAGTGTTCTCCTGCATCCTACTTTGTGCTCTCTCTCTCTCTCCCTCTCTCTCTCTCTCTCTCTCTCTCTCTCTCTCTCTCTCTCCCTCCCTTCCTCCCTCCCTCCTCCCTTCCCTCCCTCTTCCCTTCCTTACTCTTCTTCTTTCTTAGGACCTTTAGCTCTATGTAGGGCCCACCCAGATAATTCAGGGCATCATCTTACCTCAAGATTCTGAATCACATCTGCAAAGAACCTTTTCCAAATAAGATAGCACTTGGAGGGTGTGGGAGTTAAGATGTGGACTAATCCAGGGAGTCATTACCAGCCGGCCAACATAGATACCATTAGTCTCTACCTGCAAGTTTCTAATGAATGAGTAAGCACTACTTTTCCATTTAAACATAAAAGTTAGCATACAATGGCTTATCTTCTCTACTCTATGTCTTTATTTCACAATATAGACATAAAAAGTTACTATTCATTCATAGAAACCATTCCATTTTTAAAAACTTATAAAACACTATTCTGTAGTCATTCTGTAACTTATTTACTCCTTTATACATATATATATATATATATATATATATATATATATATATATATTAAGGTTGTTATTAGCAATTTTATTTCAAATTGTAGTATATATTTGTATTATGCGTATTTACACATAATATATGATAACTATATTTTAGTGTTGATGGAAGTGTAATTTCAAGGATATATTTCTAAATGCAATATAGAAGGATCAAGAGACAAATCCTAATAGACAGAAATGAGGTAAGCAAACCTAAGAATGGCTTAGTCACCTAGGCCTCAGTGACCCTCAGTGGCTTGAGCTACATACAAATTCTTTCTCCACAAAACTCTTACTGAGTTTGATTCCTCACTGTCGTTGAATGGCATGCACGCCCTTTTTGAAACAAAGCAGATCAGCCACTTAGATTGATAGTTCTTTATAAAACTTTCAGTAAATTCCCTTTTTTTGTTGCCACATACATCCTGACACATATTGTAAACCCAGAGGCAGTGAACTGATCCAGCAAGAGCTTGTTTGGAGTATGTAAAGTGAACCAAGTTCCCTGAGTGATTTTATGGAAATAAATCACCTCCCTCCCATTTTACATCTATGTAAGACTGGACAAGCATGTAGTGACATAGGAAAGGACACAGTTAGTGCATAAGGACTTACATTGCCCAAAGTGTCAATCAGTGCAGAAAACCACCCATACCCTCTCCTAACAAGCAACTTCTTCTAGACCCCATAAGACAAAGTCCTATAAGGGATCAGATATTCTCAAGCAACTTAGCTCAGAGCTTTCTGCCCCCTTGCCCCGCAGTGTATTCAAATTGCACTTTTACATTTCCTCTGCACAAAGTCTCTTACAACTTTGCTATTTGTGTGTGCTTCTTCATTCCTCTGAACAAGACCCCAAAGAACCCTGAAATGTCTGCTCCAGACACAGACTGATAGGAAGAAAAGTGCAGGTGTCTCCATTTTTCTTCAAAAATAAATCAGGCAGCTTGTACCCCAAGCAGCCAAAAGCAGTAGTTCATGCTTCCCACTGTCCTTGCCATAAATAACTTGGTTGTGCTTTTCAAATATTCCACAAGTTTGGTTGATATAGACATTGAAATTTTTTGGTTCTTGAAACCATGAATAAGGTTTCAACCTTATTCAAAGACATTCATGCCATTTCAATATTTTAGGGGAAATTTTAGTATCTCATAATTATAGTTTGTGTTCTCAGGACTTTCTGGGATTGTGTCAGTTGTACCTATTAATACATATGAAGACATATCAGATTAATAAGTCACTGTTTATTCTACTTTAGATTAGAAATAATAAAGCAGCCCCATAACTACTTTTATTCAGCATTGAATTTATATGCTGGCTAGTAAAGTAAGTCAGGAAAAGAAAAAAATATAAAAGAATAAAAAGTAAAATTAGCTATAAAAAGTTTATAGCTAATTTTAGTCTATGGACAAAAATCAAATAAGCCCAGAGCTAACACATTAGAGCTTGTTGAGAATATTTATCATCACTCCTGGTTTAAATGATGTCATTGATTAATTGCACTCCACATTTCAGAAAACATAATTAGTAATTATGTGTGGCATTCTTGTCATTATTTTTAAATAATGCTGACAAATTCCTGAAAAATACCATTAGAGAGGAAAGGGTTCATTTTGGCTCCTCATGGCTTCACAGGGCTCAGTCTATGGTGACTTGGCTCCTTTATTAAAAAGTTTAAAATGGGCATGTGCTTTTTCTGTATAGATTTCATTTTGAGCTATTTACCCTAAAGAAATAATCTGATGTCTGTACTCTGACATCAGAAGAGCATAGCTAAGGCCACACCTCTGTGAATGTGCCCAGGTACAACGACACTCTCAAAGGCAGAATTTCTCAGAGCCGAAGTCTTGCCTAAGAACCTAATTTTAGGCTAAGAATGTAGATTGGTGGTAGACTGCCTGTCTGGCATGCATAAAGCTCTGGGTTTTTCCTTCACTTCCAAAGAAAGTGAAAAATTAAGAGAAATAAGCCACATTTCCACCTGCCATGGAATAACCTGTAGTATGCAAGGTAAGTCCTGAGACACGATGGGGTAGTATTTTAAGAGTAATATAGCCGGGCGGTGGTGGCGCACTCCTTTAATCCCAGCACTTGGGAGGCAGAGACAGGAGGATTTCTGAGTTCGAGGCCAGCCTGGTCTACAAAGTGAGTTCCAGGACAGCCAAGGCTACACAGAGAAACCATGTCTCGAAAAACCAAAAAAAAAAGAGTAATATAGAGCAAAAATGGAACTTTAAAAGTATATATATTCTATTGTGTTTACAAATAAATAAAGCTAAAGGGTATGCTATGTAGTAAGATGCTACATTAAGTAGATAATGAAAACTGTTTTTTAAAGTAAGGATATAGTAAACATAAAATCTTCACTGTAGTGACCCCTGATGTGTGCATAGAGATCACATACAGACTTAAGGCTACAGCCTGTTCTGTTTCTTAACAGGGACCCTTTAGTCCTTTTTCCTAATTTTCCCTTTCTTTAGTGAAAATATGAAACATATATAATCCATTATATATAATATATATATATTAAATATATATCTGTGCTTGTTAGTTTTTTGTCAACACAACACAATCTAAGTTCATCTGAGAAAAGGGAACATAAATTGAGAAAAATGCCCCCATCAGACTGGCATGTAGGCATATCATTGGGACATTTTCTTGGGTGTTGATTGATGAAGGTGGGCTCAGCTCTCTATGGTTGGTAGCAACCTTGGCCAGATCATCCTGAGTTAAATAAGAAAGAGACTGTGCAAGCCAGCAGCCATCATTCCTCTGTGGCCTCTGCTTCAGTTCCTGCCTCCAGGTTCCTGCTTCATTTCATGCCCTGAATTCCCTCAGGGATGGACTGTGAAGAGGAGTTTGTAAGCCAAGTAATCCCTTTTTGCTTCCAAGGTTGCTTTTGGTCGTTGAGTTTATCATAGCAGTGAAAGCAAACTGGGGTAACACCATGTATTTGTTTGCTCATATTACAATGAAAAAGAGAAGATACATCATAACTCATGTCTGTTTGGGAAATTGTTGCTGCGGATCGCGTTTTGCAGGTACAGGGTACAGATACCCTTTGGATCTAGCCCACTTACCCTTAGTTCTTTATTTAACTCTGAATATTTTGACTAGACTATCATTCTTCACTAAGAAAATCTCAGGGACAGCTTCGTCTATATCTTGAGGTAAGAAAAATCCCAGATAATCTGTAGCGTATTAACAGTGACCCAGTAGCTTTCTCAAGAAATAACAAATGGTGGGAAAGATGTTTGATGAACTGAGAAATGAATGTCACTGAGCCACTGGCTACTGATAATTTGATACAGATTTGGCTACGGATAACAACGATACAGTTCATTTCAAACAACAGTTGAATAAGCTATGATTCACATTCCAAAAGAGGAAAAAGCTATGAGCTGCTGAAAAAGATACATATCGATATAAGTCAATTCCTTATAATTTGGTTTCCCATAGATAAGAAAGGCATTAAGACATATGTAAGGCATATGTAGCAGAGGATTACCTTATCTGGCATCAGTGGGAGGGGAGGCCCTTGGTCCTATGAAAGATTGATGCCCCAGCGTAGGGGGAATGCTATGGCGGGAGTGGGTGAGTAGGTGGGGGAGCATCCTCATAGATGCAGGGGGAGGGGGAGTGGATAGAGGGTATGCAGAGGGGAAACCAGGAAATGGGATAACATTTTAAATGCAAATAAAGAAAATAAAATAACCAATAAAATTTTATTTTATTTTATTTTATTTTTTTAATTTACATTCCAAATCACTTCCCCTTTCCCGTTTCCTCCCTCCCCGAAAGTCCCATAAGCCCCCTTCCCTCCCTCTTTTCTCCATTCAACCCCCTCTCGGTTTTGAGAAAAACTTGCAGCAGTTAGAACAATAGTATCTTTTGTGAAGGTTCTTGTGAGGTGCATTTATTGTCTATTCTGGTTAAGAAAAGTCTGCATGTGACAAAGAAGGATGAAGGCCCTGAGTTGATACCGAGAGGTATTGATCCAGGGACAGAACTAGGGCTACCAATTCAGGCATCCTGCATAGTAGAAATGTCCCCTTGGGTATTGAACCTTCAGATGGGACTACTGTGCACTTTATCCATGAGAAGGCAGGCATGGAGCCAGTAGGGCTATGGCGCTCTTGGGAACATAATGGAACACTCTGTTCGAATCTGGTAGAATTGCTGCTGGCCAGGCCCTTTGCGTGGCTGTGACAGCAGCATTGGACCTCTGTTCTGTGGAATTATCTATCAGATTCTTTACTTCCCTCAAAGCACAAGCATTCTTGGCCTGGACTTGCCATTCATCAATCATTGACATTGCTGGGACAGTTATGCGTGCTCTCAATACACTAGTTCTCAGGCACTTTGTAAAGTGTCATTAAAAATAAACACTGTTTTGAGATGGGATAAACCTTGGGAAGACTGTAGCAGTTGGAAATTCAACAGGAGTCTTTGAGAGATTTTGTTTGTTCCAACTCAGTGGTTCACCATGTTTCTATCACAGATTCCACACTGTGAGCAGGCTTTTCCTCAGTTACTTTTGGGAGGAATATGCTTGGGGAAATCTGAGACCATTCACTACACAGGTCTTCTCTACCTCTCTACCAGAAGGTCCACATTTACCAACATGGAAAAGCACATCATCCTGTCCATAGGGATGAATCACATGGTACATGTGGGTATCAATGTCCTCCTTCCCTATATGTCTCTCTACCTAGCCATCTTCTTCCTGGGCCATGCGAAACACCCTTTTCCCTTCTGTTTTTAGACTAGAATTTTGGAGTTGCTTCTAAAGCTGCTAATGATATTTATTGAATACTCACAAAATAAAGGGAACAATGGACATGTATATTGGAATACATTAGAGAAGATTCTATTTACCTCAGAAAAGATTTTTCTAATAGAGAAAATCTTCTTGGATATAGGCATGATATGTTAAAATACCAGGAAAAAAATATATATTTGTTTGAAGAGAATTGGGATGGGGCTACTGTTTTAGGCAAGGCATTGAGTATTACCTAAACAAATTAAAGATAACCCTTAAAGAGATTCACAGCCTGGTGGGCATTGGTTGTAAATGCAATTTTTATAGCATAGGGCAATAGAAATGTGACTGAAGTGTGTTGTGACATTAGGCCAAAAAAGAGGAAAGCACACCTGAGCAGTTTGTCATTTCTATGTAGACTTATCATGGTCAGATCATATTGTTATTAGGACTCATGACTGCTCAAAAATTCTCCCATTAGCCTTCTGGTTTCCATCTACACCCTGAGCTGAACCTGTGACACAGCACTCCATAACCAAATACTGCCTGGAGAGATCTGGTCTCCCAGGAGTGCCGATGTACCTGTGAGCATAGGTAAGACCACCACTTCTGCTCAAAACCCTGGCCCAAGAGGGGCCCATCCTGAGCCATCAGGACACAGGAGCCAAGGAACAGTCTAAGACGGCTCCTACCAGTTTCTGTCTGCACCCAGGAGCTGACCCTGTGCCATGGCTCTGCACATTCAAATTCCTCCTCAAGAGACCTGGTCTCCCAGGAGTACTGACACACAGGCTTGCAGGAGGGACAAGTTACAGTCAGAGACAGCAAGACCAGCTAACACCAGAGATATTCAGGTGGCAAGAGGCAAGGGCAAGAACAGAAGTAACAGAAACCAAGGCTACTTGACATCATCAGAACCCAGTACTCCCTTACAGCAAGTCCTGGATATGCCAGAACATCAGAAAAGCAAGACTCTGATTTAAAATCACATCTCATGATGATGATAGAGGATGTCTCACCAGAGACTATGAAAGCTAGAAGATTGTGGGCAGATGTTATACAGTCCCTAAGAGAACACAAATGTCAGCCCAGGCTACTATACTCAGCAAAACTCTCAATTACCATAGATGGAGAAACCAAGATATTCCATGACAAAACCAAATTTACACAATACCTTTCCACAAATCCAGCCCTAGAAAGGATAATAGATGGAAAACAGCAACACAAGAAGGGAAACTACACCCTAGAAAAAGCAAGAAAGTATCTTCTTTCAACAAACCCAAAAGAAATTAGACACATAAACATAAAAATAACAGGAAGCAACAATCACTATTCTTTAACATCATGGACTAGCAGACTGGATATGTGAACAGGACCCAGCATTTTGCTGCATACAGGAAATGTGCCTCAGTGTCAAAGACTGACACTACCTCAGAGTAAAAGGCTAGAAAACAATTTTCCAAGCAAATAGTCTCAAGAAACAAGCTGGAGTAGCCATTCTAATATTGAATAAAATCAACTTTCAACCAAAAGTTATCAAAAAGGATAAGGAAGGGTACTTCATACTCATCAAAGGAAAAAAATCTACCAATAATAACTCTCAATTCTGAACATCTATGCTCTGAATGCAAGGGGACCCACATTCATGAAAGAAACTTTACTGAAGTCAAAGCACACATTGCACCTCACACAATAATAGTGGGAGACTTCAACACCCCACTCTCATTCATGGACAGATTGTGGAAACACAAACTAAACAGAGATGCACTGAAACTAACATAAGTTATGGACCAAATGGATTTAACGGATACCTACAGAAAATTTCATCCTAAAACAATATATATATATATATATATATATATATATTCTTTCATCTCAGAACATCATGGTACATTCTCCAAAATAATAATTGGACTCAAAACAGGACTCAACAGATACAAGAAGATTGAAATAATCCCAAGCATTCTATCAGATCACCATGGACGAAGACTGGTCTTCAACAGCAACAAAAACAACAGAAAACCCACATACACATGTAAGCATGAACAATGATAACTCAATGATAACTTGGTCAAGGAAGAAATAAAGAAATTAAAAACTCTTTAAAATTTAATGAAAATGAAGCCACAACATACACAAATTTATGGGACACAATGCTAAGAGGAAAACTCAGCTCTGAGTGGCTCCAAAATGAAACTGGTGAGAGTATACACTAGAAGCTTAACCGCACACCTGAAAGCTCTAAAACAAAGAGAAGCAAATATACCCAAGAGGAGTAGAGGACAGGAAATAATCAAATTCAGGACTGAAATCAACCAAGTAGAAACAAAAGAACTATACACAGTATCAACAAAACAAGGAGTTGATTCTTTGAGGAAAAACAACAAGATAGAGGAGCCCTTAGCCAGACTAACCAGAGGGCACATTGGGTAGCGTTCCATCTGTTTCTATTAACAAAATTAACAAAATCAGAAATGAAAAGGGAGATATAACAACAGAAACTGAGGAAATTCAATCATCATGTCCTACTACAAAACACTATATTCAACAAAACTGGAAAATCTGGTTGAAATGGACAATTTTCTAGACAGATACCAAATACCAAACTTAAATAAGGTTCAGAAAAACCCTCTAAACAGTCCCATGACCCCTTAAGAAATAGAAGCAGTCATTAAAACTTTCCCAACCAAAAAATGCCCAGTTCCATATGGGTTTAGTGCAGAATTCTATCAGGCCTTCAAAGAAGATCTAATACTAATACTCTTCAAACTATTCCACAAAATAGAAACAGAAGGAACACTACCCAATTCATTCTATGAAGTCACAGTGTGTACTCCCTTAGAGATGGAATGGCTTCTGTCTAATCAGGAACTTGTCACAATTTCCTTTCATGGAGGACTTCATAAGTGATTTTTTTCTACTTCTATCATGTTTAATGTTCCAAATATATTTTAAAAACTTGTTGATTGCATATTATTTTTAGCCTCAGAAGATATCATGTACATTTAAGAGGCATTTAACTATTATAAATTATTTTGATGACTTTAAACATGTCAATACTGAGTTGTATATTTTAAATTAAATTTTATTAATTTAATAAAAAATTCTCCCATTACAGCACTGCATTCTTTCTCCTATTCATTCCCAGACCTTCACATTCATTTCTCTAATGGAATGAATATTGCCAACACTCACCAGTAACCTTGAGGCAAAAACAAAGACAGTTTGATATTTTGAGGAGACATTTCACCTCACTTTTCTCACAGAATGCAAATCTTTGTTTTCTGTGGCACATATGCATTTTGTATCTGGCAGTCAGTAACCTTTGATTCTCTTTGACTCTCTCTCTCTCTCTCCATATGTATATATGTATATATACATATATGCATATGTAGATAGAAAGAAAGAAAGAAAGAAAGAAAGAAAGAAAGAAAGAAAGAAAGATAGATAGATAGATAGATACCATGCACACAGGTGTGTGTGTGTGTGTGTGTGTGTGTGTGTGTGTGTGTGTGTGTGCGCGCGCGCGCGCACGCGCATATGCACACACTATGCCAGCTCAGACTCAATGTTAACGTCAGGCATTTTTTTCTATTGCTTTCTACTTTATTGTTGTAGTCTGTCACTGAGGCCAGAATGCACCAATTTTAGCTCTCCTGGCTACTAACCTGCTCTGGTTATTCTCCCTACTTCCTAAGGAGCCACTCTACCTATGCAGTTTTAGTCTAGTTTCTATGGTTCCAAACTCCGGTCCTCAGACAGTGCTTTATTTACTCAGTCATCTCTCCCATCCCGGTCCGACTCTACTCTTTAGAAACTCATCAGCTTACTCCCACTACTGAAGGGCAATTCTCTCTGAAGCTGTAATTTTGTAAAGATGGACATTAAAATGTGTTCTCCTTGGGCCTGGCAGATGGCTCACTACCTGAAGTAGCTTGCTACCAAGTCCAATGGCTTGCCCTCTTCCCCTTATGATCCACATGGATAGAAAGTTCTGGAGAGAACCAGTTTGTTCAAGTTGTACCTCTGCATGTGTACCATGGAACATACACGTACACATGCCCGCACACACAGAAAGACAAATGTTTTTAAAAGCATGTTTTCGTTGACTACTATGGTTTGAATGCTATGTATTTCCTGGATGTTCTTAATGTACAATTTACTCAAAGCCTCCACATTTTGAAAATACCAGTTTCAGCTCCCTATTTCAGTATATTCCATACCATTTCCCCCATCTTTTATTCTGTTACAGTCAAATCCAATTTCTGTTTCACCATTACTCCATACTCTGTCCTGTTTGTTTTGATGGCGTTCACTGTTTACCTTCCTGGTTCCAATTCACCTTGTAAGTAAGAGCTAAACTCTTATCTCCTTAATTAGATGCTCTCTCAGCATCCTGAACTCCCTCCCTACTACATCCAGCTATTATAAAGTCCTGTGAACACCTGAGCCTTATATCTTGTGAAATAGCACTGATTATCTAGATCTTACTAATTGATAGCAAACTTCTGGATGACACTGTCAGCCTATCTTATTCTTTCACAGCACTCATCATAACCTGAGATATTATTATTTGGGCACAATTGCTGGCTTTTGACTGATTTCTCCTACCTGTCCCTCTAGAATGGCAGTCCCAGTCAAGGATGCATGTTGAATATTCTGTCTCTTACTTACCTGCGCAAACAGACACTCAATGAATTCATGGGTGGATAGAAGTGGTGTCTGTCAGTTCACTGGTTGGTTTACTAAAGCAGGAACAACACAATAGGCTATACACTAGTCCTTATATACTGGTTGTACTGTTATACTAGTAATGCTGTAACTGTTTAGTATGCATTGTCTTTTTTTATAATTATGTATTGGATTTTATTAAATTTATGTATAGTTTAGTTTTTTAAAATTTTTTATTGGTTATTTTATTTATTTACATTTCAAATGTTATCCCCCTTCCCAGTTTCCCCTCTGCAAATACCCTATACCATTCTCCCCTCCTCCTGCTTCTAAGAGGGTGTTCCCTCACCCAACCCTGCCTCCTGCCTCACTGCCCTAGCATTCCCCTACACTGGGGCATCAAGTCTTCATAGGAACAAGGGCCTCCCCTCCCATTGATGCCAGATAAGGCCATTCTCTGCTATGTATATATGTGGAGCCATGGGTCCCTCCATGTGTACTCTTTGGTTGGTGGTTTAGTCCCTGGGAACTCTGGGGGCGGTTGGTTAGTTGATATTGTTCTTCCTATGGGGTTGCAATCTCTTTCATCTCCTTCAGTCCTTCCCATAATGGGGGTCAGATGGAGGATCAGATATTGGAAGGGACAGGAGAGAAGTACAGATGGTCAGAAAATGGAATAGAAATATGTAGCAGTGGGGGATGTGCAACTGGTGGTGGCCATTAGAAAGTTCCAGACACCAGGGAAGCAAGAGGCTCCCAGGACCCAACAGCAATGACTTTAGCCTAAATACCCAACAAATGGGAGATATAACCTATAGAGACCACCTCCAGGAGATAGGCATGGTCCCCAGTTGAGGGATGGGGCCACCTACCAATTTCAAAATTTTAAACCCAGAAATGTTCCTGTCCAAAGGAAAGACAGGGACAAAAAAATGGAACATAGACTGAAGGGCAGACTATTCAGAAACCACCCTCCCTAGGGATCCATCCCATGTGCAGATACCAAACCCCACTATTGCTGATGCAGAGAAATGCTTGTTGACAGGAGCCTGGTATGGCTGTTTCCCAAGAGGTTCTGCCAGCACCTGATCAATGCAGAAGCAGATACTCCCAGCCAAACATGGAACTGAGCCTGGGGACCCCAACAGACTTATATTTTTATGAAAATTAGGCCCACCTTACCCAGGGTAGCATGACCCAGAGTAAGTTTGGCCCACTCATATCAATCATTGATCAAGGAAACTCCCTAACTCTCTACAGACCAATCTTATGGAGGCATTATTCTCAAGTGAGGTTCCCTCCTTTCAGTTGAATCTAGCTTGTATCATTAAAGAGTAACAACAATGACAACAACAACAACAAAAGGCTATATATTATCTCACCTAACATTTTCAATAACCCTGTGTATTACTTAATACTACAGATGATGCACTGCGGGCTTAGGAAGGTTAATGAATATGTCTAATATAGAACTGATAATGAGAATAGAAGAGATTCTAACTCAGATCTTACATTAACATTTTACAATGCAATATTTTTGCTTTTCCATTTATTTATTTATTTATTTGTTTGTTTGTTTTTTATTCACTTTACATCCTGATCACTGCCCATTCAATCCCTCCTCCTGCCCCCTCCTCTTCTCCTCTGAGAGGGTGGAGACCCATCCTGGGTATACCCCTCTACCCTAACACACCAAGTCTCTTTAGGAGCTAGTAGGTGCTTCTTCTTCTCTGTCAGACAAGGCAGACCAGCTAGAAAAACATATCCCACAGACAGACAACAGCTTTAGGAACAGCCTCTGGTCCCATTGTTCAGGACCTACATGAAGACCAAGCTGCACATCTGCTATATATGTATATGTGGGGAGGGGGAATAGGTCCATGTATGCTCTGTGGTTGGTAGTTCAGTCTCTGAGAGTCCCCAAGGATCTGGGTTAGTTGACTCTTGGTCTTCCCGTAGAGGTCCCCTTCCCTTCAGGGCCACAATCTTTCTGCCACGTCTTCCATAAAAGTCCCCAAACTCCATATAATGTTTGGCTTTGGGTCTCTGTATCTGTTTCATTCAGCTGTTTGGTGGAACGAACCTCTGATGCATTTTAGCTGAGTTTCCACAGAACAGTTGAAGAGAGCAGAAGTCTCTTACAGTGGTGTGTTAAACTATGATTATTTATGTTTAATTCTTATATAGGTAGAACTTCCAGACTTTTGATTGCATAGTTGAGAGACGGTACACACATTTTTAAGATACGAGCTAAACTAGTTCATATATCTAATTTGTCACATCCAACTTCATCTGATATCCAATATTTACCCAACAGAAAGGAAACTACAGTCATAGTGGATTCCTGATAGTGGGCTACCAAGAGACCTAACCATGTAGATGAAGCACTGAGAAACTTAACAGAGAAATAAATGGCTAAAATTCTGTCTTTCTCTATGAACACATTTCTCCAACCCCATATTTGACGTTCCAGGTTAAAATAACATGATCACGATTTTATAGCAAGAAGGAGCCCACATGAAATTATGCTGTTCTATTTTCTACCTTTGGCCAGCTGATGTGCTACCTATATTTGCCTAGTGAGAGCTCAGCATAGTTCAGTGTTTACCACATTTCCCTGAAGAGAGGACCATGTCCAGAGGGAACTTGAAGTCATTTTCTGGTGTGTTAGTTCTTGGTAAGATGTGAATCAGCAAAAGTACTCCCTCTCACCTGGGTTATCTGTTCTCATCTCCAGAACCTGTGGACACACTATGTTATGATAAAGGGGGCTAAAATTAGGTAACTAGAGAGTAACTCTTCTGGGCAACTCAGGTGGGAGCAATCTACTCAGCAATCCATTCGAACTGTAGTAATTTTTGTCCACCTAGTCAAAAGGGAACCCGCAGAACACTGAAAGAAGTGTCTGGCTTTGAAGATGACGGGAAGGTCTCTTCAGTCACAAATACAGGCAGCTTCTGGATGCTGGAGAAGACAAGGAAATGATTGTCTCCTATTTCCCCTGAACTGAAGTAAGGCCTCACTATAATTTGATTTTAGCTGAGACTGCAGGCAGTCTCCCAACTTATAGTTTACTAAATAGATGTTATTCTAAGCCAAACTTAAAATTAACATTTTAATCTTTTATTTAAATTTTATACAGAGAGCCTCAAAATAGAGCATGTTTTAGTAATCATTTGAAAGTTCTGGATACTGGATGACCTAAGAACTTTTGGGGCAGTTCACCTTTGGTTTTTAACCTGTTTGGCTAGCTGTGAATACTCTAACCCCTCCCTCTCTGTCTCTCTGTCTCTGTCTCTCTTTCTCTGTCTCTGTCTGTCTCTCTCTGTCACACACCACACACACACACACATATACACGTACACACACACACACACACACACACACACACACACACACACACTGTTGTTTCTCCATCAGATGACAGGGAAAATTCATGAGAAGCAAGCCAGGGCCCTGAGAATTTATTTGTTTTGTCCTTGATATTATTAGCTAATATAGTATTCTTATGAGTTTGGAGTACTCAATGAAATTTTAGAGTCTTATATCAATAAAGGGTGAAACAAAGCGTCCGACGTGATGAGGGTTTTTAAGGACCTACCTGCTCCTGCCTGTTTCTGGGTGGTTTTAAGACTGTGTAGCAGCTATTGTTACTCTGTCTCCTTCATTACAGAAGACATAATCTTCTGGTTTATGATTCATCTTCCTCCCCTGTCTTAGAAGAAAATAGAAAGCAGCTATACTGGGAATTAGAATTGTTATCAGACTCAAAACACTTAATTAAACAATCCATTTGATTACCTCTAATCATGTTGAATTAATCTTCTTAGTTCTGCCCTTTTATTAGTCAGGAAAGGCTGGGCTAGGATGTAGTAATACATTCTCAGATTAGCCAAGTCTCCGTGCCTATGCCAGCCCAAGTTATTTCTCCTTTAGGGTCTGTAACTTTCTAAAATCTTGTCTTCACACACAGTGAGAAATCCGAGTTTGTTACAAATTGTAGTTTGACCTCTCACCTTGAGGCCTCTGTGTATTCCTGTGTAACAGAAGACAAAGAACTGGACTATCCTAGCAGATACCCATTTAAGTGCTTTGGATTAAACATGACCTTGCCCTTAGGAAATAGTCATATGGATTCTCTATGGTCATGGTGACTGGAAATTTATGAGGATGCTAGACATTCAATAAGAAACCTTCCTGTGAGTCTTAATATTCAATTTCACCAGTAAGTTCCCTTGACATGCAAAAGGTTCACTAGCAAGTTAAGGAGAGAGAAATCTTTAGGCAGTACTTTTCCATAATACACAACTTGGCTAGCTAAACCTTAAAACTCAAATGCAAGGTAAGAACATTAGAAGTTGCTCCTGAGAAAGTTAGATAAGAGATCTCATTAGTAGAAAACACAGTATAGGTAGTAGCAGAAAGAGCTCCGTGTGAGCAAATGGTTGTTAATTCAAGCTCAAACATACTTTTGATTAGTTCATGTTAAATTTATGAGTAACAAATGAGTGGTCAAAATAATCTATGTATGTCTTTTTAAATATATACTAATTGAAATAGAATTATATCATATGTCTCCTTCCCTTTTCTCCCTCCAGTTCTTTGCAGCTACTCTCTCTTGATCTTTCTCATGTCCCCCAACTCTCAAATTAATAAACTTCATTTCTTTTATTATTAGTGTTACGTATATACATATATATGTATGTATTATTTTACATATGTATTTACATTTGTATATGTATGTATGTATATGTGTGTATGTATGTATGTATATGTATGTATCTATGTAAGTATAAAAAAATAGATAAATACAACCTTCCAACTCCATTTTTGTTGTTTGGTTTGTGTGTTTATATGGTTTCAGAGAAGATCACTCTGCTTTGGACAAAAAAATGAAGAGATTTATTTCTGGGAGAAGCTACCTCACCTTTTCCCAACAGTTGTTAGTTGCTATTATTATTATTATTATTATTATTAAATTTGTCTAAGATGGAGACTCCTAATTTTCCCTCTTCCATGCTAAAATGTCCATTGATATTGTCATTGTTATGGTCTTGTTTACACAGACAGATTCATGGTCGACTTCCTCCACCTAGCACCTAAGTATAAGGCCTTTCTATTTCTGTTTTCTACAAAACAAGGCTGGTTAGATGACTTGACAATTTTCACATCAAAACTCATTGAGTTGTCTCCCCAATTCATTGATCGCCTTTATTTACAAAAGAGTTTTAATTATGTTGGACAAGCCCAGCTCAGTGATTTTATTTTGGCTTGGTAAACTCTGTGAAGATTAACTTTCTAAATAAGGCTGCATTAACTCTGGGGAGTTAGGACTTTTATATATATTTTTGGGAGTATCACTTTTCAAAAGAGTGACAGCACCCAAAGCCACACAGATGCTAATTGGCAGCATTTAATACTCCGATCTTTTAATTTTTACTGCAATGTGCTTTCTTCTCCAGCAGTGGTTTTCATTTTAAGTAGTATAATCTAATTGTGGAAAATGATAATGGATGTCATCATGAAATTTTTTATGCGACTTATTACAATTGATTTTTGCACATGTTAATCCTTCCTTGTATCTCTAGGTAAAGTCTACTTGAGCAAGGCAGATGATTATTTTTTAATTTTTATTAGTTCTTTGAGGACTTCACACACTGTGTTTTGTTCATATTCTCTCCCTCTTCTGACTCCTCTAATATACACCCTGGCTTCCTTATTTACCCAAGTTTCTGTCATATTCTTTCTTAACACATCAAGCTTAATTAGAATTCTTTGTTCATGTCTCATGTGTGGCCTTCCAATAGAGCATTGGCTTACCAAGGCCAACACTGTATTTCTTTTTATAATATAATTACATCATTTTTGCTTCCCTGTTCTACTCCAACCCCCTTCATATATCCCTCCTTGCTGATTTCAAACCCATGTCTTCTTTTTTATTGATTGTTATTACATGCATACATGTTCATGTATATGCATACATGTACACATATACACATACATAGACATATATTCCAAAATATATCCTACTCAGTATGTATAAAGTTACTTGTATATATGTTTGCAGGGCTCAACATTTGGTACTAGAAAGCCAGTTTCTGTGCTCTGTCCTGGAGGAGACCATTTCTTCTGTTCTCAGCGTTCCTTAATTGCCTTTTATGTAGTAGTTCTTTATGTAGGAACTCCTGATTTTTACCATACCCACTTTGGCATGTCTGTGGTTCTTATTCAGCTCTTGATTAGGGAGTCATTTTGGTGAGACCTTATGAATTTAACTGACATTCCAAGGAGACACAATCTCACCACAAACTCTTTGATTATCTGGCCCTTAACAACCTTTTCACTCCCTGTCCCACAATATCCCCTGAGCCTTAAGTACAAGAGGATTTTGGGTATGTATCCATTAGACTAGGGTCCACACTTCTACATTTTGGTTGGTTGTACCTTTCTGTAATGGTCTCCATCTGTAGCAAAGGTAAGTATCCTTGATGAGAGGAGAAGGCTACACTTATCTGTTGGTATAAGGAGAAATATTTAGAATGTAGAGTATCATGAAAGCTAGTCTTCAGGAAAGAGGCATTTGTATTGGTTCCTACTCAGGGCACTCTTAGCCCTGTGTCTGAGGTGCACTGTGTCTACAGTAATAGGGACATACCTTCCACCTCTAGCAGTTATCAATTACCAATAACT
Organism: Tokudaia tokunoshimensis; assembly: GCA_036184795.1. Taxonomy (NCBI): domain Eukaryota; kingdom Metazoa; phylum Chordata; class Mammalia; order Rodentia; family Muridae; genus Tokudaia; species Tokudaia tokunoshimensis. The sequence continues at coordinate 24,928,255 of BTHU01000016.1, forward strand.
TCTTAGCTAGAGGTGAGATCTCCTGCCCACCTCCCTTCTAAATGCTGGGATTTCATCTGGCTTGAGATGGCATGGGTTCTATGTGTTCTGTCACAACCACTGTGAGCTCATATGTGCAGCCTCCCTGCGATATAAAAATATTGTGATATAAAAGCAAATAATGAAACAGACACACTTAAAGTTGGATAGAGGACAGGAGAACAAGGTAGAGGATGGAATACAAGGAATAATATATATATATATATATATATATATATATATATATATTCTAGTATATTCAATGAGGGGGTCAAATGGAGTTTTAACCCTAAAATGAGACAATGCCCCTACTAGATACCACGGGCTAACAATTAAAAGGTTTACTGCCAGGAATAGGTTGTGTCTCTTGGAGTTATTTGTCAATACGTTTTCATAGATTTCCAAATATTCCATACTATTGCCAGTGTTCTTGGATACCCTTCAGAACTGAATGGTAAGATCCTATTGCTAACAATACTATATACTTCAGTCGAACATGGATATATCAAGCTAGCATTGACCTAAAAGCCTTACTCCTATTGGCTAGTATTGGGAGGTGCTAGGCACTCTAGTAGAGGTAAATGATCTGTTTTATGTTTGTTTGCATTCGTTTTGCAAGTTTTTTTGTTGATAACTGTTGCATCTATGTTTTAGGTGAGATTTACTTTGTGTACCAATATGTGCTATATTTTAGAGAAACTTCCAGGAAATAGCGCATCTCTGATGTCACTGAGCTTCAATGTTCCCATGCTTTAATTTTTTTGTTTATATGACCAATCCATAGGTGTAACTGAGATACTAAAGTGACTTGTTAGTACTGGGTTGGCATAATCTGTGGGTTAATGCCTAATGGTGTTTGTTGTAAGAAATTTGGTACCCTGAGCTTGGTATACATGTGTTTAGAATTGTAATACCATCTTTGTTGATGGTTCTCTTGATCAGTTCAAAGTGACTTTCTTCATATTTTAGGGTTAGTTTTACCTGGAGGTCTCTTGTCAGCTATTAGAATAGCAATGACTATTTGTTTTCTGGCCCAATTTGCCTAAGAGATTTCCTTTTATCCTTTCACTCCAGGGCATTGTCTGTCCTTAAACATGAAATGTTTTTCTTGTACATTACATTTTCTAATCTAATATGTTACTTTGTTTCTTTAATTGTTAAGTCTAGGAACATTCAGAGATACTACTGAAATGTGTGTTAATTGATGCCATTTTATATATTTTTGTGCTTTTGTTTTTATTCTTACTTTGCATAGCTATTTTTCTGATTTCATTTGCCCTAGCTACCCCACCCCCCAGCCCCCATTGTCTTCAGTCTGTTTATCCTTTTTCTTGATTCTAATTCGTTCATACACAATTCTCTACAGGGCTGGTTTGGTGGTTATGAATTCATTTGACCTATTTTTTTAAATCACAGTACATTTTTTCTTTCTCCTTCACTTATGATAGTTCATTTCACAGAGTAAATCTGGATTTCCATCTATATATATTTTTTTTTTTAAGAATTTGAATATTGTTGCTCCAAGCTCCTTGGGTTTTACAGTTTCCGTTCAGAAAACTGCTGTTATTCTGATGGGGCTTCATTTCTTTGCAACTTGTCCCTTCTCTCTAGAGGCTTCCGGTAACCTTTCTTTGTGCTGTGTCTTAGTGTTTAACAACATGTCATGGAGTAGATCTCCTCTCTGGTCTTGTCTGTCTGCTGCTCTTCCTCTCACACCTAAACGAGCATCTCTTTCCTTTGAGAAGAAATTCTTCTCCTATCATTGTATTGTTATTGTTCTATGCTTTTGACCTGAAAGCCCTTTTGTTCCTCCATGATCATAATTTGTAGATTTGATGCTTCGTTTGTGTCCAAAAATTCCTGAATATTTAAATTGTAAGGTATTTTTAAACTTCACCATTTTATTTTATTGAATGATCCAATCCCTCTACTTTGTCTTATGCCCTGATGTTTTGCCATCTCTGTGATCCATGAGGTTTTCCATTGAAGATTTTTTTGTTTTGTTTTGTTTTTCGAGACAGGGTTTCTCTGTGTAGCCTTGGCTGTCCTGGAACTCACTTTGTAGACCAGGCTGGCCTCGAACTCAGAAATCCGCCTGACTCTGCCTCCCAAGTGCTGGGATTAAAGGCGTGCGCCACCACCGCCCGGCCCATTGAAGATTTTTATTAGAGTTACTGATGTTTTTTTATTTCAGCAGCATCTCAGTTTGACTTTTCTCCAATGTTTCTACATCTCTATTGAAATCAAGTTTTATATTCTACACTGCCTTTATCAAGTTCATCAGCAATTTATTTGTTTTCTTGGACTTCAATCAATTTATTCCTGTCCCTTTTAAGTTTCTTCAGGTTTTCGGTTGTGTCATATTCAAATTCCCTGAGCTCTTTGAGCATGTTTGTAACGGTTCTTTTGAATTCTTTGTCTTGAGTTTCTTCTAAGTCATTTTAATTGGGGACTATTACTGCAGGAATGGTTTGGGGGATATTTAAGTTTTTTAGACTGCTTGTGCTTTTGCAATGGGACTCTAGCAAAGCATTCAAGCATCTGGAGGTAGGTGGATCTAAGTTGTTCTTTTTTTTCATTAATTACATCCTATTTATTTGTTTTGTGTGTAGGGAAGTATTTATGTTTATGTGTAGGTGTTTTTCTGCCAATGGGCAAGTGTATATATAGGTCAGAGCAAAACTATACCAAGCATGTTCTCTCCTTCCACCATGTGGGCATAGAACTCAGTTCATCAGGCTTGTTGAGAAAAGTTTTACTCATTGAGATAGCTTGCTAGTCTTTGATATGAGTTTTTAGCCTCCTGGGCATGCAGTGGTATGGTAAGGTTGATAGTTAGCTGGAGTCCCAAGAGGACAGAACTGAAAGGAGCATGTCTGTTTCCAGGGGTAGGTAGACTGCTAGAGAGATCCCCAGTGCAAGGCAGAGGACTGGGCAGCCTGAGTAGAGCTCAGTGGGGAGGAAATAGGGGTGGGGGGATCAAGGACTGAAGTGGAGGAAGCTGATTTCTTACTGTGTGTGTGGGACCATGTGAACTCAACACCTGCATCAAGACTCATGGGTCCGAGTAGCAGAGCTGAATTTTATTTCTTATTTTTAAGATGTTTTAGATTTTATTTTACATATGTGTGTTTGTTAACATGTATGCATGTACATGTATGCATGTGTAAGTTTACATGTACACTACTTGTATGACTGATGCCCACAGAAGCCAGATCTGGGTGTCAGATCCCCTGGAACTGGAGTTAAAGATGGTTGAGGCTACTGTGTGAGTGATAAGAACTGAATCAGGTCCTCTGTGAGAGGTACAGGCTCTCTTTACAGCTGAGACATGCTTCTTTTCTAGCTCCTGAATTTAATTTTTTAAATAATCTTCATAGATGATTTTTAGAATAAGATATTTTAAAACTGCTTCATAATTACTCTAGTAGTTCATCCAAGGAACAAAATATTTAGTTAATAATAAACTACATGAAGGCATCGGTTCTGTATTTTCTAAGAGAACTTTCTATACCATATAAATTATAATCAATGTCTAGAATTCTATTATTTGTGATCTCTACTTTTTACCATGCTCTTTTCAAAGCTAAGCATACAAATATTGACAGGCAATGTACCTTCATATCTAATAATAACTTCGGCTTTATGAACACGGTGCTTTTTAGAGCAGTTTTAAATTGTACCACCACAAATATACACAGAGTGGAGATTATGTATAAATAGTTGTGCTGAATAATTGATCTAGATTTTTCTCCACAAGAATACATTATTTAAATAACTGTCACAGGTAGGTTTTTTTTTTTTCCATTTGGGGATTTCCTTTAAACAAACAGTATATAAGCTGACTTGAGATCTTCAATGGTGTAAAGGTAAAATAACACTAACCCTCGGTCTTCAACACATCTTAAAGCTGAAATTTATGTTCTTGTTCTATGAGATGCTGGATGCATAAAAACAATACAATTAAAGTTGTAGCCAACATCTCCAACCCTATACATGCTATTAGACTTGACATCAATAAATGCACATAAAAAGGCAATTGGGTTAGCTAAAATCATTGGAGAAAATAAGCAAAAGCTCTATATCCAACTTTAGGGGAATATTGATTTCCACCTGTATTGTTGGAATCAATTTGGTACTGTACCTAGTCTTCAGAATAATTTGTGGGCATGGAGTTGATTCAGTGTTTCATTATCAGCAGGAGAATTGATAAATGTTATTAGAGCAATTGATTCCTACAGAAACACATCCCGTAGCATAGCATATAGAAAACTCTAATTGAGACTCCTCTTCAACAGAATGTGTATTTTTAGGTATTATCATTTCACATTAGCTAAATTATCCTCACCCATGTTTCTCCCAAAATTTAAGTCCACCAAAGTTATTGGAATTCCCCAAATCTTACTTGTTCATTTTTAGAGGAATAATTAATGAATTCAGAGTGCTCTGGAAATTTAATCTCCTATGTAATTACTAAAATCATCTTTTTCTATTTGATAAAATGTTCATGTTCTATTTATTGCAGTAAATTAATTTTTTAAAAAATCTTGTTACTTTTATTTTTTTTAAAAAAACCCCTGTAACATTAAATGTTAATAGGGTCTTTCTTCACAAACATTTAAATTTTATGTACTTTGATCATCAATGTTGGAAGAGCAGTCAAGCCTTTATAGACTCTACTAGAGTCTGACCCATGGATTTCTAAACATGTTTGATAATTAACATTAATACTACGGAGAAGTACACATTGTCTTTGCCGTTTTAAAAGCATAAATCATGAGTTATATATTTTATACTAACTTATTTTAATATCATTGACGAATAAATGGAATATGATCTATGATGATTATATTAGCATATCAGAGTACATAACTATTACTGGCTGGCCACTAAATTGGATTTGCTTTTCTGTGTAATCACCCATGTAGTGTGTGTAATAGAGGCCCGAAGTCATCAAAGGTCTTTCTCTGTTGCTATCAGCCTTATCTACTTGGAAACTGGGTCTCTTGCCAAACATGGAACTTACTGTTGAACACTAATAGCTGGCCAGTGAGCCTCTAGAACTCCTTTAGTCTCTACGTTACCAGTGGCTATATACTACTGCACCCAGGTTTATGTAGGAAACCTGAGAACAGATCCTCATGTCTATATAGCAAATTCTTTCCCATAGAGTTATTTCTTCTACCTCCATTGCTACCAAATTCTACATCATCTCTCTAAGCTTCAATTCTCCAAGTGGATTTTGATTTTTTATTTGATAGAAACACAGAAAAGATTCATTTGTATTGAATGTTTTAGTCTTGTTGGTGTCTTTATTATTTTTTATTGTCAACTTGTTACAGCCTAGAGTTATCTGAGAAGAAGAAATCCTAACCGAAGAATAGTCTCTATTAGATTAGCCAGTAGGCATGACTGTAGGACACCATTTTGTTTTGACTGATGATTTATGAGGAAGGGTACAGACTACTGTGGCTGTCACCACCTCTCGGCAGGTGAGCCAAAGATGACTAAGAAAGCTGAGCATGACCCCTCTAAATTTTCCACTATTGTTTTTGCTTCCACTTCCTGCTTAAATACCTGCCAATACTTAACCTCCATGATGGAAATGTAAGCTGAAATAAAACTTCTGCTGCTAAATTGTTTTTGGCTGGAGATCTTTTTTTCATAGGAACAGAAAAGCAATACAGTTGGTATTGCAAAACTTTCTTCTATAAAGCTCCTGTGGAGAGATGAATATCGACTATTAAATTTTTTGCTTGTGCTGGGTACGGTGGCTCTTGCCTAAAACTGAAGCATTTGGAAGGCTGAGGCCAAAGAATAAGAGTATGAGAGGCTAGCCTGGGGTATGAAGCAAGATCCTGACTCAGAGACGTTTTTCACTTATCGTCTTAAAAATAATTTTTCCTTATATGATGGTTTCGACAACTTTTGGAACAAAAACATTTTGTTTTGAAAAATATAATTAAATATATACTATTTAGAGATTTTCTAAATATTACTAAATATTATATTAGCTACTAAAGCAATAACTGTCAGAAACATTTTAGGTTCACAAGAGAACACATAAATGATACTAAATAAGAATATTTATTAATAAAAAGGGACTTACCTAGCTATATTCTGCTCAAATACCAGACACAACTCCGCACTTGTGGAGTTTATAAGTGTTATAAAGTAAAATTCTAAGTACATTGAGATCCCCCCTAATCAAAGTGAAATTATTGCTGCAATAGAAGACAATCAAATTACTTTTAAGGCAACATTTATGACTACTCAAATCATACATTGATTTGTCTCTGAAAGGATGGTCTTATAATTGATATTGGGGAGCTAAGAAATCTACAGTATAGAATAGCCAAACATAATAAGAAAAACGATTGTAGCTGATAACTTTGTATTTTAACACAAAGCAGCATTTTAACATATCAGTACATATGTATCCAAATGTCTATTCAGAGTCCTAGAACAAACAAAAATTATCAAAACGATGATGACTTCTGAAGAAAATGACCCAGGAAATTCCTACAAGCTCAACTGAAAAGGGAGAACCTAAAAAGTAAAGCATTGCTCAGGAACACTCATTCACATCGCCTGGTAACTTCTGGCTTTTATTGAATCTGGGAGGCTGGTAATTGGAAGGCACACTATTATCTTGTGCATGACTAAATAAGAAATAATAATACCAATTATTAATTATGGCAACTTCAGAAATTAAAAGGGACATGGACTTTGGAAAGACAAAAATATAGTAAGCAAGGCAATCATTAGTAGATGCTAAATATTGCTCAGGGAAAAATATCAACAACAAGAAGCACAATTATTAGTGTATGTGTTTGTGTGCACACTTGTGTTTGAGCTTGTGTGTGTGTGTGTGTCTATATGCATGTATATGCGTGTGCTTGTGTGTCTCTATATGATCACATAGCTGTCTGTGTGTGCACACATGTGTGTATGTGTATCCAGTTGAAATTCTCCCAAATGATACAAACCCTTTGAGCAACAATATAAATAATGTAACATTAAAATATAGCACAAAAAATAAACACTTATGAATGCATATAAGTATAAAGGACTGAATAAATAAATGAAGGAAAACAAAACAAACAAAACCAAACAACAAAAACAAGAAAATCCCAAATAATGTATATAAAAGCCCTGTTTAAGGAAGAATAACTCTCAACTTCTTAATGTGGGCTGTGTATAGTGACTCTTTCAAAAAAATGCTACATGATGGGTAAAATTAAGAGATTTTATAGTGGAAAAACCTGACGATATCACTCTAGCTAGGTGATTGAGTTCAGTATCATCAGTGATGTCATTCAGATAGTCAGCATCCTGACTTTATCAATGGATAATGAGGGACCTCTGTTCTGGCTAGTTTTTTTTTTTTTTTTTTTAATGTCAATTTTACAGCTGGTACAGTCATCTGGGAAGAAGGAATCTCAATAATGCCTCCTCCATAGGATTGGCCTGTAGGCAAGTCTATATATTTTCTTGATAAATGTGGGAGGGCCCCGCCCATTGTGGGTGGTGCCACTACTCAGCTGTGGCCCTGTAAATGAAAAGGAAGCGGGCCTAGGGAGGGATCAGGACCAAGTCAGTAAACAGCACCCATCCATGGCCTCTACTTCATTTCCTGCCTCCATGATACTGCCCTGAAGGAGTTCCTGCCCTCATATCGTCTCTTAACAATGTACTTACACCACGTTATAAGGAAAAATAACCTCTTTCCTTCTCAAGTTAATTTTTTAAAATTTATTTATTTATTTATTCATTTATTTTTATTCTTTATTTACATTCCACATGATTTCTTCTTTCCCGGTTCCCCCCTCCCAAAAAGTCCCATAAGCCCTCTTCCCTCACCCTGTTCCCCAATCAACCCCTCCTGCTTCTCTGTCCTGGTATTCCTCAATACTGCTGCCCCAGAACCAGGGGCCTCTCCTTCCTTCTTCTTGGGCATCATTTGATATGTGAATTGTGTCTTGGGTATTCCGAGCTTCTGGGCTAATATCTACTTATCAGTTACTGCATACAATATGTGTTCTTTTGTGATTGGGTTACCTCACTTAGGATGATATTTTCCAGTTCCAACCATCAAGTTATTTTTGGTCATGGTGTTTTATCCTAGCAATATAGACTCTAGTTAAGTTAAGCCCCCACACATTCTATGCTTGGACTCCCCAAAGCCTGGAGTGCCAGTATAACCATGAGGAAAAACATTCTAATCCCAGTGAAGATGCATTTTATGGTATACTTAAGAAGATGTCCTTAAAACCCTCAACACTATTCATCAACACTCCCACATTCATCAACACTATTTAAAAAAAGTCAAAGGCTGAGAAAGAATCACAGGTGTAATGTAAGAAGGTATAAAGGTATATTAAGAAGGTAAATGACAGCTGAATGCAATGTGGTGTTCTCAAGGGGACACTGGAGAAGGTAAATCACATTAGGTTAAAATAATATACAGAAACATAAATGCAGAGTGGAGGTAGATAAGAATGAATCACAATAATTGATTCTAGCAAATATGCCATACCAGTAAAGAATATTAATAACAGGCAAATTGCTATGTGGTAATCCTCTATTTTATCTTCACTTATTCTGCCAAACTAAAATTATTCTAAAAGTTTTTTTTAATGTTTTAAATATGCACTGAAGTATCAACAAAATAATAGTACATAGAGCACCAACTGTGAGTAAAGAATTCTAGCTTCCCAATCTCAATCAGAGAAACCCTGAGACTATAACATCGACTTCTATATTTGCATCTAACAGACCCTTAATGAATTTGTCAAGGATAATTAATGAACATGCTATTTCATGTTGTGAACCTAAATAAGAGATAGTCCTTACATTCTTCGTTACTGCTTTGTTTTCCAAAGTGCCATTCTGGCCATTTAATTATTTAATGATCACATCAAGCCCATGAGAACTAAGCTTTTTTTTTTTTTTTTATGAAAAATAAGCTAAGCCAGTGCAGGTGCACAATCCAGCCATTCCTAGCACTCAGGAGGTAAAAGCAACAGGATCAGCAAAGAACATCCGTGATCTAAACCAATTGTTCCTGATAGCTGGGACTTTCACAATGAACCTCAGACTGAAAAACTTAAACAGGAAAAATTATTTTCTGATTGTTCTAGAGGCTAAGATTCGAGATCAAGGTGTTGACAGCATTTATTTCTTTGATGACATCCCTCTGGGTTGTATTTAATTCCCCTAATTTCTTCAGAGTATGAGGATATTAGTTACATTACGTCAGAGTGCAGAGGAGTGAGTAACCCTTTTTCAACCTTATTAAAGAATCTATCTCAAAATACAGTCATATTCTGAAGCACTGAGAGTCAGGACATTATCATAAGGAGGAGTGAGTTCAGCAGATACCAATGTTTACTTTCTGTCCTGCAGTTTCCCCCAGTGATAGAGGTATAATTTTAGTGAAGGTCTTTATTACTCTAAGTCCGTACTTACTTCTTCTATTATCATCGTGGTCATTAGCTATGAATGGTTTATACTTCTTATAATAGTTTATTCATAGAAGAGGTTTTATTCTCTAATGTTTTTGCTTTATGTATTAATCTGTAGACAACATTTGGTTTTAAAATGGTATCTGGTGGCATAGTGATATAACAGATTCTGATCAGATAGACTTAGATTTATACAATTTTCTGTTGTTATAGAGTTATGCCTCCATTCCCTGATTTGGGGATGCATTAAGTGAGATAGTACAGAAAGACACAATTCCTGAACCAAAATACCATAAGCATTTAGCTTTCTTCAGAGAAGAATAGCATCAAATGGTTCTGTCCTGAAACTAAATATAAATAAATAGAGGAAGTGCTCAGGAAAGTGTTCTTTAAAAATGTGGAAGTAGCCAGTGTGATGTTTGATGGCACACACCTTTAATTCCAACACTCAGGAGACAGAGGCAGGCAGATCTCTGATTTTGAGGCCAGCCTGGTTTATAGACCGAGTTCCTGGACAGCCTGAGCTAAAACAGAGAAACCCTGTTTCAAAAACAAAACAAGAAAAAATGTGGAAGTAAACGAAATATGATTGCCTACTTGAGTTTATCTTTAAAGTAATCATTTAACAGCTAAAAACAACTTGTAGCAGCAAGGGTTGATGTGATCCAACCAGAGCTAAGAATATAGATAAGGAAAGGATGCATCACCATGAAGTAGGGATTAGACAGCCCATGGGATCTGAGGAGATGAAGTGACAGAGTTAAACACAAGCAGGACCTATCTGAATGCTTACCAGAAACAGAGGATTTAGCTCAGCACATTGTTTAAATCCTAACCTCCAAAAGTCAAGCTCCCAGTTGTGGGATTAATACCTTAGTCTGAATCTTGAGCCAGAAAACATTCATACATTCCAATGTGCTTTTGTGCCTGAAGAACCTTTTCAACTGATGGTAGTGTGGTGCAGATATGCCTGCAAGACTGTAAGGTGTAGTGTGTCAGTTGTTACTTGTATTTCTAAAACTTAATTAATTATGCTGAACTGTGGATCTCTGATCCACATGCTTGAAAATTCAACTTCTCTCTCTAAAAGGCATTTGACCAATCTTACACATTAAATTTAGTCTATGAACTTCAAGATTTGCAGTTGTCAACAAATAAAAATACAGAATGGTCAGATAAGGAGTAAGTTTATCCCAGGAACAAATTGGAACACGATATAAGTAAAGAGTATGGGCCCCCCAATAAGATACTTATGGTGTAAACAAAAGGCTCCCTTTCTTCCCAGTAAGCCTGGCTGATGATAATAGTCTAAACTCTGGGGTTTCTTTCTGCTATCTGAGATGAACTTGGAGGCACATATTAACTTGAGAGTCTCAGTCTTACACCCAGCTACATTACTTCTATCAGCACAAGGGGAGAAGCACAGAAGGACAATCACTGTGAATGGATTAGCTTGAAACCTTTGTCTTTTCTTTTGACTGATAACATTTGGGAACAGTGAAGGGTAGAAAAATGTCATTCTCTCATCCATCCTAGGAACAAAGCTGAGGCTATCAGAAGAAGACAAGTTAACAAAAGGTAGGTGATAGATTTTGATTTACATATTCAGGCATTCTTTTGTTTTGTTTTGTTTTGTTTGTTTCAAACAGTGTCTCAAGTCCCAGCTAGCATTGAACTGGCTTCTATCAGGACCCTCCCTATCTATCACCCAACTCATGGGCCCATCTCATATGACATCTAACCTTCCCATTCAGCCATATCTAACCCCACTTTCTAGGCTTGGACCAGGAAGCACAACCTGTACAATAGCTCAGTCCCCTTCTGACTTCTTTCCATTTAAGCCATTTTCAGCCTCTAGATCGAATCTGCTGGAACAGGCCCTTCTTCCTCTTCTCTAACCCATTCTGATCATATCAGATCTAGAAATAACAAAGCAAGTCCACCCGCACTGATCTCATCGCACAAATGTGAGCATTAGGAAAGATTGAGCCATTATCTTTTCTCCAAAAGCTACTGATCCTGTACAAATGTTTGTCAATGAGTTTTACCAAGATGAATGCCAGGATACAGATCTTAAAAAAACAATCATAAACTCAATCAAAGAATTAAAAGAGTTTAAAGAAGACACAAAGAAACACCTCAGTGAAATTAAGGAGAGGAACTTAAGGAGAATAAATGCCTGAGTGATGGTCAGGGGGACACAAACAAGTGGCCAATAAGATAACAAGAACAATCCAGGACTTGAGATGGAATCCAGCTAGGAGACAAAAACATCGGAAAGGACTTAGGTTGAAATGAAGATGGAATTGAAAAACCCAGTAACTCAGTTAGGAATTCAAAGAAAATCATCAACATAGAGAATGTAGATCAAATAAGTTTGGAATATAAAAAGTTAAACACACTTGCACTTGCAGACAGATAGACAGATACACATACATACATACAGACAGACAGACACACACACACACACACACACACACAGAGAGAGAGGGAGAGAGAGAGAGAGAGAGAGAGAGAGAGAGAGAGAGAGAGAGAGAGAGAAAGATTGGGGGAGCACAAAGAATATGGGATACTGTTAAAATTAACCCCTATAAACCCAAAGAAGAATCTGAAGTCAATGACATAGACAAGATCTTTAAGAACATAGAAAAAAAAAACTTTCCTACAATATCAATGGCCTCAACTCTCCAATCATAAGACTCAGGCTGACTGAATGGGCCAAGAAGCAAATTCTATCTATGTGGTGTCTATAAGAAATGCATGTCAGTTTTAAAGCTAGGTTCCATCTTAAAGTAAAAGGTTGGACCAGAGTGCTCCAATCAAATGAGACCAGAGGGTAAGCAAGTGCCACTATCCTAATATCTGATGAAGTAGACTTCAAGCTAAGACTTATCAGAATAGAGGGACACTTCCTTTGAATCAAGTGAACAGTTAACAAAGAAGACATTATTACCCTAAATATATGTATTGAATTCTGGGGCAACCCATTTAATTTAAAAAAAATACTACTGAATTAAAGACACAGCACAACATCATTCATCAATAGGATCAATAGGAGGTGGTTTCCATAACTCACTTTCCAATAGACAGGTCATTTGTAGAAAAACTAAAGAGAAACATTAGCATTACTTGGCATCATGCATCAAATGGACTTAACAGATATCTACATAACAGATATTCTACGCGGAAACCCAAAAATACATATTCTCAGCGAAGGACTCTTTTCTAAAATGGACCATACCTTAGAACACAAAGCAAATTTTTACAAATTCAAAATTATTTAAAACAATTAAGCCAAAGAGAAAATGTGGCTGGAAGACTGTAAGAACCAGAGGATCCGGGAATTTGCTGCAAGACTGTGTTTTCTAATAAAGTCAGAAGCTACAAGAACAAAGTCTCACTAACATGACTGCCTACACAGGAGTTGAAAGAGAATGAGAACAATAGGCACTCAAAGTGACAGAGGAAAGGCAGTGAGGCCTTAATCCTACACAAAGAACTACAGACAAGTGTGGAATGCTGACAGATGTAGAAATAGTCTTCCCAGGAAAGAGCACACCAACTGGCTATCCAGCATCCAATGGCCATCCCTGAAAACATGCAAGTAACATCCAGACTGAGAATGTATATGTATATACATACACATATGTGCATGCATAATATTTGATAGAAAAAGAAGCCATAATTGTGAAAGTGACTGTTGGTCTGATTCTACCTCCTAGCCCATGCTCCCAAAATAAGATTCACACTCAAAATATATTTACAAATGCCTCGGTCATTAGCTAGGCTCTTCTCTGACTAGAGAGTAACTTTAATTAACCCATTTATTTTAATCTACATTCTGCCACATGGCTGGTTACCTGTGCTCAGGTACCATGTGTCTGTCTCAGCACATCTTCCTGGGAGAATCTCCCGTGCCTTGCTTCTTTCTGCCTCCCAGATGTTCCACCTTCTATTTTCTGCCTAAGCTATAGGCCATCAGATTTATTATTGACAGGTGCCACATTCATGCAGACATAAGATATTCTCTGTACAAAAGATGGAAATGGCATAGGACATGTTTAAAGGCAGGAAAGAGGGTGGAGAAATGATGTCATTACATTATAATCTCAAAAAGGAAAGAAAAGAGAAAAAAGATATCTGGAAAAAAAAATCACATGTAAAGGCCTTTTCCAGCCTACCTTAAAGCAGAGATTAAGATAAGCATTGACTTTCTTTCAGTTGCTGCTCCACACTTTGTCTCCATATTTCCTTTAGACAGGAGCATTTCTGGATTAAAATTTGGAGATGAGTGAGTGACCCCATCCCCCAAACAGGGGCCTTGCCTAACCTCTGGCTATGGTCTCTACAGGTTCTCCCTCCCCTTTGTTGGGCATTTCAGCTAATCTCATATCTGTTGGGTCCTGGGAGCCTCTTGCTTTCCTGGCACCTGGGACTTGCTGAGTTCCACATTCCTCATTGCTACACATCTCTGTTCAAATTCCTGACACTGTATAGCATCCCTGTCTCCTTGAATACCTGATCTTGCCCCCCTTTTCTCTCTCCCCCTCTTCTCTTCCTCCCTCTACCTCCTGTGAGTATTTTGTTCCCCCTTCTAAGAGGGATTGAAGCACCCACACTTTGATCTTCCTTCTTCTTGAGCTTCATGTGGTCTATGAATTGTATCTTGTGTATTCCCAGCTTTTAGGCTAATATCTACTTATCAGTGAACGCATACCATGTGTGATCTTTTGTGACTGGGTTACCTCACTCAGGGTGATAGTTTCTATTTCCATCTATTTGCCTAAGAATTTCATGAAGTCATTATTTTAATAGTTGAGTGAATGCCCTCATAGAAGCAGGGGGAGGAGGGATGGGATAGGAGGGTTCTGGAGGGGAAACCAGGAAAGGGGATAACATTTGGAATATAAATACAAAAAATAGCCAATAAAAAAGATAAGCATCACCCCCTCTTAATTTCAGCTAATAAGATCAAATGGCTGTTTAAATTCTGTGCTCATGGAATAATTTGGTTGGTAAAGGTAGAGTTTGTACCTTCTTTAGGAAATAATTACCCTCCCAAGAAGCATTTGGTCTTTAAAAAGTCTTAGAGGCTGCTTTACAATTAAAACACAGCAAGCCGACCTACTTTTTTGGGGCATTTAGGAATAGGAATGAGCCGGTGGGATGTCCTTAGTTTTCAGTGTCCAGACAGAAGGGCACTATGAATAGAATGTGGAAAAATTCCTGGGGCTCAGAAAGCCTGGAACTCCTGAGTGAGATAAAGCTAATAGCTTGTTGACTCTGACCTTAGTGCTGAAGCAGGGTCATATATCCCTCACAAAGGGCCCAATAGTTTTCCTGGACCTCCATCATTATCCAAGTCACTAGTGGGTACACCATTTATACCAGTACTGGTTTTTTGTTTTTTGTTTTTTTTTTTTTTACCAGTATTTAGTTCTAGAATATCTAAGAGCAGGACTGAACTCAGAAACCAATCACACACAAGGTCATCTCACAGTGTGATATTCCATCATTGATGACAGAACCCAAGCCTGCTCTCTGTGAGGGGTGAGTTTGACACTGGAGTGAAGCAGTAACCATAGGACAGCTGCAGAGGCTGAGGTCAGAGGATTGACAGAGCAGAAATTGGGGGCCAACTGTGGCGACACCCTAAAGAAGCTGCTGTCAACAACTGCTCTTTAAAAATAAGTATTTATTTATGCTTTAATGTGTGCGTGTGCATGTGCGTGTGCATGTGCGTGTGCATGTGCGTGTGCATGTGCGTGTGCATGTGTGTGTGTGTGTGTGTGTGTGTGTGTGTGTGTGTGTGAGAGAGAGAGAGAGAGAGATTGAAAATGTGAAGAAAGAATCGGAACATCCCAATGGCCCTCGCAATCACAGTCACCTGAAAAGGTGTATGGGCAACCACTTGGCATTATTTTAGTGTGGAAATGTAATCTATAAAAACCAACTGTCACAGCTAAATTCATCTTTAAATCACTGATATTAAGAAATATTTCATTATCAAGGTAGATCAGTGCTTCTTAGCTCAGAGCTATGTTAACCATCAGGAGACATTTGACAATTCTGGAAATTGTTTTGTTGCTGTTTGCTTGTTTGGGATTTTTTTGTTTTTCGTTTATTTTGTTTGTATGTTTTGCCACATCTGAGGGTGCTATTGGCATCTAGACAGCAGACATCAAGAATACCTTAAGCATCCCATAACTTGGAGAACAGGCTCCCACAACAAAGAATTATCTAGCTCCTAATATTTGCAGCACTGCATGAGAGAGACCCTGGATTTGATTATGTTACACTCAGTTTATTTCTGTGTAGTTAAGAGTGCAGAGAGATAATTTGAGAAAGTTTTATGATAGAGAAATTATACCTAAATTAGGATATCAGCACATATGCCACAGGATGTGAGGGAAGAGCCCTGTCACGTCCAAATGGGACATGCAGAGAAGAATTCGGGGAGGAGAGGCTTCATCTGGGCTTTAACAATTACATAAGCCGAGAGAAGCTGCTTTTGGAGAAAATAGCATGTCACAACTGGGAAATGTACAGACACACAGCAGCACCCTATTGCTTCAGTTCTGGGTGAATCACAGAGGTTGGGGCAGACTCCAGGAACTTAAGTGAGGCCCAATATTTCCCTCTCCTTTTCTGTCCCTTCCATAATCCAATGGGTGCTGATATTGAGACTTGCAGAGAGGAACACTGAGGGAACACTTTGAGAGGGGTTGCCAACTGCACAATAAGAGTCTAGGGTATTCCCATTATGGTCTTTCTGCTGGCTAGGTTTATGTCAACTTGACACAAGATAGAGTCCTCTGAGGGGAGGAAAACGCCAATTGAGAAAATACCTATGCAAGATTAGGCTGTAGGCAGACAAGTCTGTAGGTCATTTTCTTAATTACTGATTGATATGAAAGAACACAACCTGTTGTGTATGGTACCGCCTTTGGCTTGGTGGTTCTGGGTGCTATGTTAAGGCAGACTGATCAAACCATGGGGAAGAGTAAGGCTGTAAATAGCAGTCCTCCATGGCCTTTGTATCAGCTTCAGTCTTCATGTTTTTGCTATGCTTGGGTTCCTACCCTTACTTCCCTAGAGATGGACTGTTACCTGGAAATAAAAGTGAAATAAACCCTTTCCTCCCCAAGTTACTTTTGGTCATGGTGTTTCATCACAGCAATAGAAATCCTAATTAAGACAGTGATTATGCAGAGATTTATCCTACAAGATAACTAAGCGAGTGTTTTTCTTTTCAACCAGTTTATACTACTGTCACAGGATATCATAAGCTTTGGTTTATAAGACACAGAAATTTATTTCTAATATCTAAAGGCTAAGGAGTCTGATATTGTGTTGACAGATGACATGTCTTGCCGCTCATAGACGATTCTTCTCCCCCTGCCTCATGTGGCAGGAGGGATATAGGTCATTTTTTGTGAGGAACTAAAGTGTTGTAGGGGAAGGCTTTATCATATCTCCAACTTTACTTTGGGACCAGATGCTAACATGGAGATTTTAAAAGGGGAATAAACATTAAGTCCATAGAAATTTAGATACTTATTAGTTAATCTATACTTCAAATTTTCCATTCCTACAGAGTATTCTGTAGTTTAGAATATGGGACTCTATTTGGGCTTATTAGCAACATACACACACGTACACACACTCATGCATGCATGCACACAAGCATATTATTGCCCAGTATCGAAAGCTGTGTAACTTCCAATCATTTGACATTCCAACCTACTCGAAGATAGAAGACTTTCCCACTTCATAATTAGTACCTGTGGATGCAGCAAGGTAGAAACAAGATTGGGAAAAGGCACCTGTGGACTCGAAAGCACTGATGAATGAGGTCAGCCTTTTGCAGAGGGACCTCACATTCAAAGACAGTGGTAGTGACATCTTCCAAGTTTTTTACTTATTTTGCCAGAATGTATTTTCAAGCAGATGGATTTCTTTTCAGCAGTACAGTGAAGCTGTTTTCCATAGCTGTACTGGATTATATGAACATCGTTAAGTTTCTGTTTAGTGGTACTAAATAGTAATTAGATTATAGGTAATAATAAGAAAGTCTTAGCAATCTGTTGTCAGGAAGTCAATGATCTATAGGTCTACAAAAATGAAAACCAAAGGACACATACTTGGGGAGAGTGGGAGGGAGGGGCATAAGTTAGTAATTCCTGTTTCATGTCTAGAATGTTTTGATCTCAGAAATCCATTGCTCACCTTGGAATAAATGGGGACAGCCATAATAAGTAAGGCAGGACACTTGTTCAGCACTTCTCACTGCCTCTTTGCTCTGATACTTTCTTTAGTGACTTTCCTGTTTGCTTTAACTGTATTGCTCTCTTTCTCTCTCTCTCTCTCTCTTTTTTTAAATTGGATATTTTATTTGTTTACATTTCAAATGTTATCCCCTTTCTGGGTTTCCCCTCTGCAAACCCCCTATCCCACCCCCCCTACCCTGCTTCTATGAGGGTGCTCCCCACCCACCCACCCACTCCTGCCTCACCACCCTAGCATTCCTCTACACTGGAAAATCGAGCTTTTACAGGACCAAGGGCCTCCAGGAAAAAAAAGGCAAATTGAAATGACCCTGTGTTACTCTCAGTAGACCTGCCCAGTAGAGAGACACGCCCTGTGTATGTCTAAGTAAGCAACTAACGCTCCGAGGATGTGCCTCTTGTGAAATTCTTTAATTTCCGCATAAGCTTATCTTATCTGGATGTGAGTCTCTGTTATTTTTTTTTCTGCTTGATACACTATATTAAAAAAAAAAAACAAGAAAAGAAAAAAGAAAGAAAGAAATCCCAACCCCAAACCAAAGAGGCTCACTGATCTTTATAGTTCTGTCAGATGTCTTAGTCAGAGTTGAGACTCCAAAGCAAATATGTCTGCTTATTCCATTGCACTAGCATCCCAGCAAATGAACAACACAAAGACCGGGAGGTAGCGATTTGGCAACACATGCAAATACTTCCTTCTTAACACTTCTCCTCCACCCTCCTTGCACTTTTGCTGCCACCGTATCTATGGCTTTTGTGACTTTGGTTCCCATTCAGGAGCATGGCGGATGAGTCATTTCCCTCCCTCACTCCCTAGAGCCACTGGAGATGACATCAGAGATGAGGGGGAGGGAAACTGTGGCATCTCTAGAGACATACTTAGCAGAGGAGGGCATCCTCCATGCATAGCCTGCAAGGAAATGAAGGGATAGAAATGAATGTCAGAGTGGTGTGAGTAGGTGTGATGGTGGTTCGTAGGCTCAGCTTGTTCTTCCTGACTGGACAAATGACTGACTTTGGCTACGTTGGCTTTGTTTATGATAGCATTCTAAAACAACCATAGATCCTTTGAAGATTACAAGGTGACAAACCATCTCACAGTCTCATCAACATTTACTCAACTGTGTATAATTAAAATCATTTCTGCCTATCTTGATTTCCTAATAACAACAAATTCTATGAGAAGGGGACAGATTCTATGAAACAGATGTGGGGCAAATATTTTTCTTGTCTTTTAACAATTCATGTTTTCATGCTGCTAACTATATTATAATAGCACTCCAAATTATCTATATCTAGTTATCCAAATAATTCATTGATATGATATATATGTATACATAAATGTATATATAAATGTGTATATTAATAAATGTGTGTGTATATACACACATATACACACAAATATACATATACATACATACACATATACATATATATAGCAAACTAAGCACTTAACCTTGAAATATATATACACATATATATTTAGACTAGGGATTTGGGAAATTATTAAAGTGTTCCAGGGTCTTTGTTGCAGATAAAACCTTCAAAAAAGAAAATCCCAGCTTGCTACAAGTTGATTATTCTGTTTTTTTCTTACTTAAATCTGCTAGGTACTGCCCAACCCATCTCCACACTCCCAGGCCTAGCTTCAGACATACAGCCCCTGTACCAACTTTCTCTGGTGAGTTCCCCAAGAACAAAGCCAATCCTTCCCATGTCCACACTCACAGGCCTAGCCTCTGACTCATAGCTCACACACCAGCATTTCTTGGTGAGTTTGCCCAGGACCAGGCCTCCCAGCCTCCTCTTCATACTTCAGTCCAGAATGGATCACTCAGCCTTCTTCAAGTGAAATATTGTGGATATTGATTTGTATAACCTCCCTGCCACAGAGAAGGAACTATTGCACATCAGATCTCCTACTCATTTGGCTCTCACAATCATTTTCTCCAATCTCCCCTAGTGCCCTTTGAGCATTGGGTGCAGTGGTTGTGTTGTAGGTCTATCAGTTGGGGTTGGTCAACCTGTAGTCTATTGTGGTCTGCATTTTGACCAATTCTTGCATTCTGTAATTGTCTCCATGGGTGGCAAAAAGAAGTGTTTTTGATGAGGGGGCCTACTCTCTGTGAGTATTTAAATGCAGTTAGAATGTTGGTGAATTCTCAAAAGCAAATGATAAATTCACCATATGACCCAGTTATACCGCTGGAACAGCAAAGTATAAAAGTACTGTGTGAGGGAGAGAAGGAGTTCTGGGTTAGGGTTTCTTAGGACATGGGTACTATGAAGGGGAAAATGGGAAATGGAGAGGATTAAACTGGGAAGGGAGGACATTACACAGAAAGAGAAAGGAGAGAGAAGCAAATAGCTCCACCATGCTTGAAAAAGCCATAGGAAAATGCTATTTTATGTTAACTTATTTATATACTATTTATATACTATTACTATATAGAGAGAGATTATATGTAATCTTTGTCAAATATGTACTTTCTCTGTATATATACATATACACACATATACACATAAGGACCTATATGTGAATTATATATAATCTTTGTCAAATATATAATTTCTTTGAAAAAATTATGCCATATATATATATATATATATATATATGACAATGCAGAGAACAATTGTGTGCCCAAGCCCCCCACCCAATTACATCCACCCCATACCCTCTATGCTTAAGGCTCACTTAATTTTATGAAAGGGGAGGGGGAAATCTGTGAGATCCAAAGGTACAGGACATATGCTATAAGATTGTGCCTTATAGCTAGGACCGGCAAGCTACATCCATGAAATCTCAAACATTGCTGCCTAAATAAAGAGCTGATCATGTCCAATAACAGTTGACATCCCAAGACAGATGGAAGAAATCTCACGGGGCCTCTGTCGTAGATAAAGAGCTATAAGCAATTAACAACTGACAAGAGAGGGAGAATCAGTCTTCCTCTGAGACAAGCGTCCTGATTGGTTGTCCAATATTGAACAGTTAGCACTAAAGTAGGAGTAATGGTAAGTGGGGGTCAGTAGGCTTTATCTATCTAAGTGTGTGTGTGTGTGTGTGTGTGTGTGTGTGTGTGTAATAATTAGATAAGAGATCATGAATTTTACAGGAAGTGGGACAGAACAGAAAATTTCAAGAGGGGTAGAAATTATGTAAATACAGTATTCATGTGTGACCTTCTAAAATAAATTCAGATTTAAAACACAAACCCAAATAAATCTGTTACCTATCTGTCTACATACTGGTTTAATAACTTTATGGAAATGTACATTTCTTTAAGGTTAGGTATGTGTCTTTAGGTACAAAACCTTTCAACTGATTTCAGCTCCAATCAAGTGTGATCAGACTGTTTCACACCTCAGAAAAGGATGTGAAGTTCTCATCACGTTTTTTCATAAAGCACCACATAGCCCTTGCTGCTGAACCTCCATGTTGCATGCCTTGTGCTCTGTCCTTTTGACTGTGAGTCTCTGTAGAGAAGAGACTGAGAGGGTTTACAATAGTAACTTGTGACTGCACACCAGCCTGGTACCAGGTGTTGCTTTGTTTTTGTAATTTTCCGTAATGCTCTGAAGTTCTACACTGTAAAGCCTCCCAATATGCCCCCTATATCAAGACTGAAATTTACAGGCCTCACACCAAGAATTAAAATGCTAAGCTACTCTATTAGTGTTTGTTGTCTAAGTTTAGTCTCAGTACATGGACAGGTTTTTAATTAGAAAAGTGTGAAAACAAATGGAAACCTAAACAAATTTCTTATTTTGGGAGAGCCTTGTGACTAGAGCCTGAAAAATTTGCAAGATCTCTCGCCTGACTTTTGCAAAACTTTTTCTAATAGAAAAGAATTAAGAAGCAACATGTCTCTAGTTGTTACAATGACATGCACATGTTTGATATCACAAAGTAGGCTTATCAAGTGTTGCTTGGAAAGTGAGTTCTTGCTACCATTTCATTCTCGATACTCTTTCAGTGTGCAGGTTTATACTAGCTTAATATGTCTCCCTTTTATGGGGGGTGTCTCTAAAGGTCTTTGTTTCAGTTGCTGGCATGGTCCCCTTTTTATGGATTTTGTTCTCCAAGTCTTCTCCATGTGGGTCCCAATTCTGATTCCCTGTAATAACTCAGACTGAGTTTCAGAATTTTACATTTCCATCTTTCTCAATGGTTCCTCGGAGTTCTCTGCCCTTGTACACTTTTGCCATCTTCTGTCTCAGTGGGCATCAATAGGAACCACTGACTATAGCCTCCTGACACTGGCTCTCCTTCTCATTTAGGACAATGGGAAAGCTGGAACCTGGGAAGGGAGGCCATGGTACTAGCTTAGCCAAGCTGGACCAATCCCATTGTTGGCAATGATAGTCACCCATCATCTGTGTCTGATTGTCATGTGAATCTTGTGACTCCCCAGGGACTGTGGGCTGATTAACAGAATTTGCCTACTTCCCTAAGACACTCCTTCCCTAGAGCATGACTAATACATTAACACAGTGACAGAGCAGACGTCTTCACGGATGGGACAGTAATCAGACTGACCCAGTGGCTCATCTGTGAGAGCACAAATGGGAAGACAAAGGGAACTAAGTGTAAGGCAGAAGAAGCCACCTCCTGCTGGGGCATCTTTGTCAAAATGTCTACTGCACCCTCAGTCTAGGAAAGTTCACTCCAGAGGCTCCTTCAGGAAGGATAGCCCATCTACTACTTCCTAAGCTCCCACCCTAATATAACTTTACTAAAATTTTAATATGATTTATTTATTTATGGGTGGTTGTATGAGTTAATCAGCACTCTATACACCCTAAGTCAATACTTGAATCACCCTGTTACTTCAAGTGTGGTTAGCAGTAAGCATAAAGAAACACAGCAATATACAAACATTTTTAGAAAGTTCCATCCATGTTGTCACATTTAGTAATAATATGACTTTTGAAAACTATTTATGTGAACATTGTAGAACATTAGTAGAGAGAACACATAAGGAAATGTTCACTCTCTTGGATAGAATCTAAAAATCTTTGAAGTGTTAACTGTTCACAGTAATTTGTTGTAAGTTTTGAGAAATTACTTTTTTGCCCGATTTTGTTTGGAAATATTAAACTGCATTCAACAACACTGAGTTTAAAACATTTCAAAAGAATCAAAGACAACAGAAAAATTAACCTATATGCCACAGATTCCCATAATAATATGCTACAAATATACATATTTATTCTGTTTGTTTTGCTTTTCTCTTCCTAATAGATTTTGAGGTCATTGGCTAGGAGGCAAGACTTAGAACATCTTTACACAAAACAGATTTCAGTATCAGGATCACAGCAGAAATTAAGGTGATTTGCTAATAAATGTTGAATTTGTGTGTGTATGTGTGCGGTAAGGGTGTGGATGGGTGGGATTGGGTGTGTGTGTTTAGATTTCTATTATTAAAACACAACTGGTTGTTTGTTTTGCACTAAGTACTCGCTCAGCCTGTTAAAAGAGTTACAAAGAAGAAAAATCTTCCAGATCTTCACGTTATTAAACCAAGATCAACTACGTTCACTCTGGCAATATAAAGGCACTTTGCTTATCTCTGCTCTTTTGCCAATGAATATTACCCCAGAGCCACATTTCAGTTGAAGGAATTGGACTCAAGAAATTAAAATTGTTATAAGATGAATGAATATAAAGAGAAAAATGTAGATAATAAACATCCTTGGATAGTCATTGCCCTAAAACATGACTCTTCAGATTTGACACTCCATTTAGCTTTTCCATTACTTGAGTCATCTTCAGAGTCAAATGGAAGGATTTGTTATATGTAAAGAAAAGCTGGGCTTTTTTCTGGTGCTGTAAGGACACACACAGTAAAAGAGTGGAGGGGATGAATAAAGGCACTGTGCTTGGAATTTGCTGTCTCTGGTCTCCCCTCACCCAAAGTTAAAGGTCTCTGGATAGGTGATGAGAATAAGCTGTGTTTCTAAAATCCTAGCTGTGGAGTGTGGAAAGAAAGAATTCTTTTAGTCTCCCATAGAGAATCAGGAGTCTGGAAACATCTCTCCCAGTGAACAGTGAGAAAGTAAGAGCTGAATCTCTTTCCTTTTCCCAATCTTCCCAAGTGCCATGGGGGTGAGTTAAGCCCTAGAAGGCCAGACTCTGTGGCAACTGCTATAAGGGAAAGGACCACAGTAGGGCTCCTAGCAGAGGAAGAATGCAGGCTTAGAGTTCTTCAGGCAGTAGGATTGGCAGGGCCTCCAGACAACCAAGGAACTTTGGTTAGCTCTCACCAACCCTCTTCCTCCAGTCACAGGTTGGCCCTCCATGAGGACAAACAGCAAGGGACAGAATAAGAGATGTGATCCCTTAGGACCATGGGACAGATTGACAGGAGTATATGAGCATTTCAGAACAACAGCATTAGCATATATGAGTGACGAAGCTTGCCTTTATTTATACATCTAACTTTAAATTGAATTATGCAAGTTTACTTGTGACAGCAGCTTTTTTTTTTTTTTTTTGTCAAAATGTAAGGACAGAATGGCTTGGCTTTAGCTTGTCGATTAATGACCAGGCAATTTTAACCAAGGACAGGTTTTCACTAAGTCATTTGAGGTCCTGCACTTGCAATTATATAAGTTATATTG
This sequence comes from Tokudaia tokunoshimensis, assembly GCA_036184795.1. NCBI lineage: Eukaryota > Metazoa > Chordata > Mammalia > Rodentia > Muridae > Tokudaia > Tokudaia tokunoshimensis. The sequence continues at coordinate 24,952,652 of BTHU01000016.1, forward strand.
GTTTTACATAAACACCTTAGCATATTAATGTAAACATGAATGCCTTGACATATTTAATATGCAATCAACCAGTTTTTAAAATATATTTGGAACATTAAACATGATAGAAGTAGAAAAAAATCCCTTATGAAGTCCTCCATGAAAGAAAATTGTGACAAGTTCCTGATTAGACAGAAACCATTCCATCTCTAAGGGAGTACACACTGTGACTTCATAGAATGAATTGGGTAGTGTTCCTTCTGGTAAGGATAGGGAGGTAATGATTGTTCTCAGTTCACTGTACAGAGCCCCAGCAGTGATGCCAGTAATGTAGGTTCACAGCTAGAAATGCTTATCCTGTTGTTTAAAATCCAGCAGCAAGATTAACAAATGGCTCTACACCAAATTTAGTGTACACATGGGATCCCTCTACATTCAGTCCATCATTCATAGTGAAAACAAATCATTGTCTTTAAAAGTTCAGCAAATGGACTCTAAGAATATAAGATGTAAGTTATCATACATCTTTAATAAGAGAAGGGTCTGCGTTTTTCTTGTGTGAATCTTTATAATCAGCTAGAAATGTTACATACATGCTTGGAATTAGTTATCCAGACAACATGACCTGTTTATTGGTTATCAAGACTCACACCTGTTTATACTTGACTCAAGATGAAGTTTACTTGGCGTCCATTACACAGGAGAGCATTTAAGTAACTGACTCATGACTGAGCAGTGAGTTTCACCCCTAGACCTGATCATATGTTCCTTGATTGCTTCCATCTTGCATTGTGAGACTGAAAATCAGTGTGAGTGTTATATAAAGTTCATTCTATATCAGAGGATGTTGTCTATTATTTAAATAGTGAACATCAGTTTATAAAATATAACATGTTGGCACATATTTTAAAACTTTCTGATTTTGAATGTAGCGTTTAGTTTTTCTATCTTGCAGAGATTAATATATTAAGTAACAAATGGGACTGACACACATTAAACATAAAAGTAGGAAAGGAATCTAAGGGATTGCACAAAAGACCAAGAGGAAAGAGGTGGGGATTGGGAGAGGGGAGTGGGAAAAGAGGGTCAGCAAAGTAAAAATACCTACTCTGCATAGCAATAAGTAATAAGTAGTAAAACAATTGTTATTTTCCCCTATAGGCTTAGAAGATACAAAGATATATACATATTCTCTTATATAACATATATGCCTCTATATAATATATACCTTTATAAGATCTGTCAATTCACTGGTATCATAAAACTAAAAAAAAACTTTTATAAGTTTAGGTTCTTTTAATTGATACAAAAACAACTTAATAGTGTTACAAAGAACATTCAATTAAACACACAAAATACAATTTTATTAAATATTTTCAATTAATATTTCTTTTTTTTTTGGTTTTTCGAGACAGGGTTTCTCTGTATAGCCCTGGCTGTCCTGGAACTCGCTCTGTAGACCAGGCTGGCCTCGAACTCAGAAATCCGCCTGCCTCTGCCTCCCAAGTGCTAGGATTAAAGGCATGCACCACCACCGCCCGGCTCAATTAATATTTCTAAAGCTCTAAAACTTAAAGTGACTGTTGTTGACTGTATATTGTCGTTGACAGGGAAAGATATGCTAATAGTGTCACCAGACAGAAGAAAGCTTTAACTATAATTTAAAAATCAAAATGTTATAAAATATATCAAAAGATGAGTGTTAAAAAAACATAAGTGGAAAAAAAAACCACCTTAATAAATACACAAAATGAGGCACTCTCCAGCACTGGGCAGTGGGATGCTGTTGCATATCTGTTGTTCTTTGGGAGCTCAGCCTGTCCATCTGGTCATCTAGCAGGAAGCCTGAAGTCCGTGGGTGATCTCACAGACCATATGTGCTACAATACCTATGACAACTGGGGCTTGACTAACGACACAGCTAGAACCTAAATTTGGATTTAACTTGTTTGTGTTGAGCAGAACCCAAACCTCACAGTTATTTTTGCACATTGCTCACTTTGTTTATCACTAATGTTGACATTGGGGATGTTAAAATACATCCCTTTCCAAAAGCGGCAAGCTGTAACTGACCCGCTTCAACTGATAACACGGCTTTAGTTATGTAGAACGTATTTTTTTTAAAGTGGAAAATGATCTTGTAATTATCTTTGTAGTGGGGATTAGTAAGACCAGATTCCATTGGGGGTTGGCAACAGAAGTGCAGCTATAACTGACCTGATCACTATTGCCAGTGAGATAAGAAAACAAGAAGGCTCGGTAGTTGTGATTGTGACAGAAGCCTGTAGGGAGTGATTAAACCCGGAACGGGCTCGAAGAAAGTCAAAAGTGATGGAAAATTAAGGCCCAGTGAGATAGATGGTTTTCAAAAGTGTGGGCTGATTGAGCTCATTTTCTTTCTTCTTCTTGTGTGTACTCTTTGGAGAGATAGTGTCTCATTTAGACACTTGCATCTTCGTGCACTTCAATACTGTAAACACGGCAGTATCTATCACCAAGGAGTAGGGCAATGGACACAGCTGAGTATTCTGGAGATAAGAGAACATTCCGTACTTGCTTTCTTTGTTAAATCTGTTAAAACTTTCAATGAATAATTTGTGCTATCTGCAATTTTATGTTCATTAATAGGCACAGTTAGTAAAATGCTAACAATACTGAGAAACTTAGAGATTGGTACAGAAGCTAAAGAGAGGAGTGGATGGTTAAGAGTGCTTTCCTGTTTTTCCAGAGGACCAGGGTTCACTGTTTAACATTCATGTTGAGCAGCATAAAAGCACATGGACCTCCAGCTCCACAGCATCTACCCCCTTTCTTGTCCCCCAAGGCAACTGCAACCATTTTACACACACACACACACACACACACACACACACACACACACACACACACACGCCTGCGCGCGCACACAGACACACATATGCACACACACTCACACTTTCTTCAAAGATTGGAGAAGATTATGTTATAAAACGAAGGGAAATCTTTCCATGAACACAAACAGAGAAGTGTCTTTAAAATGGCTGATGCACACACTTTGAAAATAATTTTGACAACTCCAGAGAGGGAAATGGGATGTTTTCCATTTAGAGAATCATCTTTTTTTCCCATCTCAGTATTTTTGTGAACAATTTGCACTGGATTAAGAAGCATTAAATCTGATCCTCCCTTCTTAGGTTTCAAATATCAAAGACTACATTTGATTGTGTAGAGGCAAATTGAAAGTGCAATTAAGCTTTATGCAAATACAAATATCTGCTTTTCTTTCCTTCCTTCCTTTCTTTCTTTCCTTTTTTTTTTTTTATAGGTTAGGAATCAGAAGGATAAGGGGCTTCCTTTTCCTTTGTGCTATGTTGATTCAAGTTTTAGGAAGGTCTGGTTTCTGATTTAAAATCTGGCTAATGTTCCAGGGAGAAGCTCCATTTAATTCTGTAGTGTAATTTCAGATTGTTAGTTTTTTTTTTTCATTTTTCTTTTTTGTTCTTGAACAGAAGTGAGATCATTTGTAGAATATGAACTTTTATATTCAAAATTGTGAGGACATCCACATGATGTCATTAACAATGATTACAAAAGGAAGTAACTCATACTTAGGGGCTGAAAAGGTTCTGGGGGTGTCAAACACTGAATCCTCTCAGTTGATAATTTTTCAATTTTAGGTATCATATTCCCACTAGGATGAATTTTTTTCCCTACGTTTGTGGAAAGTGATATGGGAAATACAATTGAGCACTGATGTGACTTATTCATGTAGCAACAGTGTCAGGTGAGAAAGGTGCTTCTGTAAGTGGCTCAGGCCTGCAATGTTGCATTTTATACTGAAAGGGGATGCTCTACACTTTAGGCAAGCAATTCCAGCTAAGGGACAAGATAATACTTTAACCCAAGATCGATAGGTGTGATGGAAATGAAGAGTGGGATCTGGGAGATGACTCCATCAATCAAGTGCTACCTCACAAGATTGAGGACCTAAGTCTGGATCCCTAGGTCCAAAGTGGCAGAACAATGTAGCTGTATGTCATTCCATGGCCGGGAGATAGATCACGGGGTTCACTGGCCAGCCAGTCTAGACGAACATGTGAGCACTAGGTTCAGTCAGAGACTTACTCACAAAAATATATGCAAAGCAATTAAAAAATATACCTGGTGTTAGCCTTTGGCATCAACATATATGCATATAAATTCACAATCACATGTACCATGCTTTCACATGAACATACACATACACCACACACATCCACAGATAGAAATAAATAAGAACAAACAGCAAGGAGTAAGTAAAATCATGAAAATATGGCCAGTGGGCTACATATACAAATAAAGGAAAGACTATGATAAAAATCTGCACCAACAGTTCTATGGATCTCCTGAAGAATTTGTGGCAGAGTTCTGTAAGGTTCTGGATGCATTAAACAAATATCTACTCTACATATCAACTCTAGCCCAGAGAGAAGACATAAATCACCTTAGTTTTATAAATGAAGGAATTTAATCAGTAAGTAGGTTTGTAGACATTAAGCAGGGTCTAGCTACTGTCACAATTACTATAATGAACACCAAGGGCCAAGTGGAATCCATTAAAGTCAGACATATAAAAAGTTATAGGGATTTTTAATAAGATATGATCCTCCCGGAGGCAAGATAGTTGGAGACCTAAGTTTTGTTAATTTGTATGACTCAATGAAATTTAATAAATGTGTGTTTAAAGACAGAAGCTGCCAAACTGATAATTGATGAAGGAATCCAATCTGAGGAGCAGAAGATGATGGCTGAATGATGGGCTAGAGGAAGCACAAACATCCAACACATTTTCCCACTAGCAGTGGGTTAGTTGGAAGAAACAGAAGGGTGAAGAGGATGTGAGAGGATGCTGCAGCATCCCAGGAGTCAGAAAATAGGGAGTATTATAGAGCATGGATGTGGGATGTGGGATTCTACAGCATGTGCAGTGTGTTAAAATATTATATCCAGGGGTAAGGTCCAATGTTGGAATAACCCTGTGGCCATCAATCACATAGGGCCATGCCCCAGGCCCCTAGTGTTCTGGCTGGACTCCACCTTCACAGTTACCTGGCAACAGCCAGGTAGCCTGCCCACTATAAAAAAGGCTGCGTGACCTCTCTTCCCTCCCTCCCTCCTGCCTCCCCTCTCTTTTGCCATTCTCTCTTGTCCATTTTCCTTGTCTCTTGACTCCCTGTTTCCCCCTCCATTCATTTCCCCTCTTTCCATGTGGTCATGGTCAGCTCTCTCCCCTTTATCTCTTCTTTCCTTCTTTTCTCTTTTCTTTCCCCCTACTTTTCTATAATAAAGCTTTAAAATCATGGGCTGTCTTTTCTTATGAAAACCCTCCTTGCCATGCTGGAGCAATGGAGCAGGCCTCACAGCCTCTCCAGCTGCCAGACCAGATCAAGGACTCCCCTACCTGGCAGGGCTTCCTCCAGAGGTACTTGGACCTTCACCCCTCAGGATCAAGACTGGATCAAGGACTCCATCCCCCCTAGCTGGGTAGCCTCCCTCTATAGGTAGCTCTGTAGTATGGTATAAAATATCCCCTAGAAAGCTAACCTTTGTGAAATGGACTTTCCAGAGACACATAGTCTAAAAATTCACTTTTTCTGTCTTTCCCAACATTCCACAGTTTCTGTATTCTGCAAATCTTATTACTCTTATCAGTAATGTATATTCTATTTATTTGGGTTATTGTCTCAATCCCTACTAGTATGTCATCTCCAAGACTAAAAAATGCTTATTACTATCGTATGCTATATACAAAATAAATATACATTAAGCAGAGAAGCACACGTGTAATTGGTAATGCCATAGGATGGCTTAGTAAACAAGAACTTAACACAGAAGCAAGAAGACCTGAGTTTGATTCTTAGCCCTTGGGAGTGCAAGCATTAGAGTTTAATCTGAACTCCCACATAAGAGCCAGGGGTGGCAGTATAGAGACAGGAGGATTCCTGGAGCTTGCTGGCCAGCTAGTATGGCTGTATTGGAAATTTCTTAGCTCAAGAGAGATCTTGTCTTAAAAGTACAGTGGAGAGAGGTCACCTAGTCTTTCTTTAGGTGTCTGCTCACTCATGGAAAACCTTTTGACTACTGAATGAGTAGAAGTAGCTTTTGATTCCAAGACTTGAAGATGATAGGAAGATTGTGAAGTGACTTGTTACCATTATTTATGACTCTATTATATCTCTGAGATCTCATGCTAGGAAAACCCTGCTATATTTTTATTCTCTTTTATAGTAGTATAATGGGGTGTTGCCAAAACATGTTGATTTCCTAACAGAAATCTCAAAGGAGACATACACCTGCAGTCTTAGCATTCAGGAGGCTAAGATAATGAGAATGTGAGTTACAGGTTAGCCTGGGTTACAAAGTGAGGCCCTTTATCCACAACAAACCACCAAAACAAACAATAATAATGTAAAAGTAATAAAGACTACTAAAGTTGGAGACCTCCCACTGTCTTTTATACATGGCATAGTGCCAGGGAGTACAACTAAATTATTAAAATCTCAATTATCAATAACATGAAATGCATATTACAGGTGTAAATGGAACAGAAATGGTATTTGCTAGGTATGATTAGAGAGGGTATCCATCTAAGGAGATCCATAGTTCCTGTGAGACAGGAAGCACCGTTTCCTTTTTTAAAAATTTATGTTTATGAGTACACTGAAGATGTCTTCAGACACACCAGAATAGGGCATTCAATTACATTATGGATGGTTGTGAGCCACCATGTGGTTGCGGGGAATTGAAGTCAGGACCTCTGGAAGAGCAGCCAGTGCTCTTAACCACTGAGCCATCTCCCCATCCCAAGAGCACCCTTTTCTAAGCCTATTATGTAAAGTGACATTCTAAAAAACAGCTGGAAGTTGACTGGAGAAGAAGGCAATACAGCTAAAAGAATAACCAACATCATTAATCCTCTATGGTTAACTACTTTGTGTTCCATCAGTGTCTTTTAGCTCTTTATGCAAAGTGTAGTGTTGGTTGAGCAGCAGTTGCCTGGGGAACTTTTCAAGTAGATGTCCTTACTCCATGGCCATAACAATTAAGTCAGAACAACTATAGGCCATGAAGGCCTCCTCCTCCTCCTCTTCCTCCTCCTCATCCTCCTCTTCTTCTTCCTCCTCCTCATCCTCCTCTTCTTCTTCCTCCTCCTCCTCCTCCTCTCCTCCTCCTCCTCCTCATTCTCCTCCTCTTCCTTCTTCTCCTCCTCCTCCTTTAATCTCAATGTAATTTAAATGTTAATCTCTGCTTTGTGTGTTCTTGAAATGCACATTAAAAACCACAAGAAATAATGTAGAAAATATATCTATTTTCTCAGTTTAATCTCAAACAAAGGTGTTCTTTAGACAACAAGTATAGCTTTTCACAAAACACTAGTATCATATTAGTATATGTTGAAAACACTTGTACAGATAATTTATACTGAGGCTTCCATGTATGACAATCTGAAGGGTTAAAAGATAAAATCACATCCAATTGCTTTTATTTTTTCCCCTTTGCATTTTCTTGTTTATCAGTGAGGTGAACATCTGTTCAGATGGCTATTTAAAGGTCAGAAAGCAGGCTTGCTGTTTGTGGTTATGGATAATTCAAATCAACGATTAGGGACAAATGCATTAGAACCTAGAGAAGGAAAGGGTGTTCTGGAGAGATGAGTCAGGGTTTTTTGGTTTTTTATTTTGTTTGTTTTGGTTTTGTTGTTATTAAAGCAGAATCTTAAGGTGTTCTTTTTTTCTTCTTTCTCTCTCTGTGGCTTTGTACTTTGATTTCAAAGTTTATTAAGGGAGTGATGAGTGTAACAGGGATAAGTGTGGTTCTAGAATTTGACAGTCCTAAAATTAAAGTCTTGACCCTGCTGGTTTCTTCCTGTTCCTCCTGAATTGTCTGTCCATTCTCTGTGCTTGCACAGTCTCTACAGACTTGTGCCTGAGTTCTTCTCATGCAAATACTAGTCCTGTGGCTTAGGACCTATTTGGTTTAAATTGATTATATCTTCAAAGACTCTAATAACTTTAGTCGCAAGTCAGGGCTTTAAGACATGGATTTAAGTTGGAACATAATTCAGTCACTAAACAATCACCCCTTTTTCAATCACAGGATGAAGAGAGATGGTTCCGGGGTTGCATAAATTCTTTAGCCTGAATTTTCATGGACCTTAATAATTTTGCCACCATCACTTTCTCTTCCTGCCCTCTATTCCGTGTGTGTGTGTGTGTGTGTGTGTGTGTGTGTGCAATTTTGCTTACACACACATTGGATGCTTATATCCCAAAGAAAGATAAACTGCAGAAAGGTGGTGGCAGGTGGCTGAGACTCTTGGTTTACGGAGGCATTAATGAGTTTGAAAGGCAGTCACATGTCTTTTCTTATACTTAGTAATTCTTCTCTTGGAGTGTTATATTTTGACTGGTTGTTTAAAATGCCCAAATGAGTTCTGAGAAAGAACCAGAAAAGGTAGAATTGTTGATTATCTATCTCAACACAGACTACCCTCTCAATATCAATTTTTCCCTCCATACTAACAGGAGGAACTAGCACCTTAAGGGCAAAAGGGGTTGGGCAGAAGGGATTTAAAAATGACAGATTGCTTGCTAAGGAAAGATAACTGCTAAAACCCCAACTTGTTTTCAGAGTCAATCTTTGCTTACTAGTAGTTTTCTAACTCTCTGATGTTATTGGCTTATCTTTGTAGTGTTTGATTGAAAGTATAATATGGTGAGTTGTAGTGGCAAGTGCTTTTTAGCCCAGCACCCTGGAAGCAGAAGCAGATGGATCTCTATGGGTTCAAGGACAGCCTGCTTACATAGCAAGTTTCAGCCAGCGAGAGATACATAGAAAGAGTCTGACTCCAAAGATTAAAATAAAACAATCCATAAATAAATAAAATAAATAGGAGTGAAATATAACAGAAGAATATTTTGACTCACTCTTGATTTAGGTAGGCCAATATGCACAAGTACATTGTATCCAGCTTTGTAATTCTCAGTCCTTTGACACACAAATATTCATGTTTTTTATGTGATTGAACAAAGATATATGATGCAGTTTCAACTTATCTAATCAGCTGTACTACACTGTGTTGAGGTTTGGTCTGTTGCTATGTATTATAATGCTAAATATTGGCCCTTGAGATCTAGTTGCCCCTGACGAGGAGATGATCCTCATGCACACCAAGAAATGCTATGTATTCTTGCCCCCCAAGTTATCCCTGATATCAGTAAAGATGACTGCAACCTGTAGCTGGGCAGAAGACAAGTGGGTGGGGTTTCGGTTTCAGGGGCCTGAGGTCTGAGGCAGAGATCAGGAGGAAAGAGGAGAGGAAGGGAGAAGATGCCAGGACATAGATGGACTGTGAGAACATGGTCATGACAGTTGGCCAATCTGAGTGAGAGCAGCCCAGGCAAAATATGGCAAGTTATATCTTGGGGTTATCGACAGGGAAGTAGACACAATAACATAGAAGTTGATATTTGCCCAGCCATAGTGCCTTTAAGGGTTCTTATGAATATAAAAGTTTTGTGTCTTTTATTTGGGAACTAAGTGATCTAAGGTGGAGTAGAAATCACCAATAAATGTTTACTGCGACAATACTATACTGAAATCCATACTGTGATATAAGATGGCAATTAGAATTCTTTAAACTTGATAGCATAATTAGTAAGCCTAGTTGCTAAGATCTTAAAAAGACCTTTATGAAAACTTATGTGGCCATTGTATTAGGCAAGGTTCTATAGAGAAGTATAGCCGATGGATTGTGTACACATTACAAGAGGAGATCTATTGGATTTGCTTACATCATATAAACTGGGTAGTTCAGAAATGGTTGTTTATATATTGGGGAGGTAGAGGACCTGGTAGTTGGTCTATGATTTTATTGCCTCAGCATTTCCAATCTGGCACTAGCAGCCTTGCAGTTGCTGCTATTGGGCATGTGTTTAGGGCTTCTGAGATGGCTCAGCAGGAAAGAAGGCTTGGTTTCACAATGAAGGAGCAGAGCCCTGCAACTCAAATGGAATGAGAGAACCAATTCCCAAAAGCTGTCCGTCTTCTGACCTTCATGTATGATTGTATACACCCACAAATGAATGAATGAATGAATGAAAAATTAAATTTTTCAAGTGCATAGTGGATAAGAGAGGTGAAAAACAAGTCTGTACTCAGCAGATGGTGGGAGTAGCATCAGTAGATGCAAATAAAAAGAAATAGCAAAGGTAGGCAGATTACACCATGCTCTTTCTCATGTTTCCTTATATATGTGCTGCCCTCGGGAGCTGGATACCCACTTTGAAAATGGATCTTCCCTTTCAGTGAACCTCTTTGAGAAATATCACCAGTGAGTTTTCTCCTAGGTGATTCTAAATCACACCAAATTGATTAGAATAATCACCCAACTGTATACTTAATATTTCACATTTTATATATATAAAAAATAAAGTGGCTTATTAGCTAAAGTTCACATGAAACAATATTATAATTAGGGGAAACAGAATGGAGAAGCCATCTAGTATAGGTGCAATCTTGTTCATCTTTCTAAATTTAATAAACATAACAAATAAAATCTATTTGTATTTCTTACCCTAGAATGAGTATAATTTTACTTCCACTACAGTGTATTTTGATTTTTTTTCCTACCTAGATTCTCCTGTCTTTTGCCAACATCAAAGCAATAATATCAAGCTAACTTGTTACCCTACAAACTAGGTAGAATTTTCCTTAAAATATTTCATAAATCTAACACAAAATTTTTGAAGGCTGATTAATGTGCAAAGAAATGTTTGTACTTTTTAACAAAAAAGAATTTTATTTTATAAAGAGTCACAAAATGTTTTTTGAACTTTAAATGCTGTTTGTATTATGGTAAGTTATTTAAATGTTATGATGAGCACAAAATTACAAAAAGACAAAACCAAAGACAGTCAGGAACTACCAAAGGCAAAAGGAGATATATTCTTTTTAAAACTGACTTACTGGGGAGTGGAGAGATGGGGCTAGTGGTTTAGAACACTTGCTATTCTTGAAAAATATAAATTCTCAGAGCCTTCAGGAATACTTACAATTGCCTACCACTCCAGTTCCAGAAGATCCATCATCCTCTTCAGACCTCCATGGGCAAGTACATACATAAACCCAACCAGATACAAAAAAGTACTGGTCAGTAAGCAAGCAAGTGAATGAATGTGTGAATAAGTCTTTTAAAACAACATACTTGCTGGAGGGCTGAGAATGGTCTAGTATGAGTTGTTAAACACGAAATGCCACGAGAGGCTGTCTGTTGGGTTATACTTACACCCTTTCCAATCATCAATTGTCCTTTCAAGTATCTGCTCTGTAAGACATTACATGCCCTTTTTCCAGGCAGCTTCCAGAAAATCACCACGTGCCTGTTCTCAGCAAAACATCCTCCCATGTGCCTGCCTCAGCAAAATATCCTCTCATAAGACAGTTTCCAGAAAAACATCATAAGATACAACCAAATTTTAAGACATGAATTAACCTAGTGAGTATAATAATAACTCATTAGGAGTCTCTTACACAATGTGTCAAGATTGTGAACATATTATAAAGCTTTACAGTTAATAATTTAACCTAGAACTTTACTTTCATCATTAAAAATGTTAAAATACCCAAAGGAAAACAAACGGAAAATCCAATTCTGGGGGATTGTATTTCTGTCATGGATGTTGTTGGGTCTTGTGTTGTTCTAGGTGATCTTGAGTTCTGGAATAATCCTCCCTTCTTGCCAAACCTCCTGAATGCCATGACAACAGGTATATACCAGCATGTCTGGCTATTCTCTTATTTATAGAGTTAACTTTCAACTGTAAGAAAAACTCTGAATTGAGATACTATCTGGACTTAGTAAAATGTAACCCTATTCTTACTGAGCATGCATGAGGTTCTTTTAAGATTAATCGCTGACAGTTTCAGACATATACATAATACAGGTTGACCATGAATTCTCCAATTGTCCTCTCTTATCTCCTCCCAGTTACCTGCCAAACTGCTGTTTCTTCACAAGTTCCTCTCCTACTTTCATGTTCTGTCTGTTGTTGTTGTTGTTACTGTTTTTAATCAGTGCTGAGAATCATTCAAAACCATAATGCTATAAAACACCCCAGGAAAAGACTATAAACAAAATCTCAGGAAACAAACAAACAAGCAAATCGAACCTAAATTTGGAGGGTGAATGTAGTCAAAATACTTTATATATATTTAAGAAATTCTCAAAGGAGGAGAAAATAGATTAGACATCTGGAGTGGATGGAGGGAGGGGGACCAGATGAAGGAAGGGGACATGATGGGAACAGGAGGGAATGATGTGGTTGGATGGAGAAAGAAAGGATGGAGAGACAACTGGATTGGAGGGACACATCTCTGGGATGAGCCAGAAACCCAAGACAATAAAAACTCCCAAGAATCTATGGGGGTAACCCTAGCTAACACTCATAGCAATGGAGAATAGAGAGCCAGAAACAGCCATCTCCTGTAACCAGGTGCATTAGTCAGGGTTTCTATTCTTGCAAAAAAAAATGTCATGACTGAGAAGCAAGTTAAGGAGGACAGGGTTTATTCAGCTTACACTTTCCACATTGCTGTTCATCACCAAAGGAAGTCAGGACTGGAACTCAAGCAGGTCAGGAAGCAGGAGCTGATGCAGAGGCATGGAGGGATGTTACTTACTGGCTTGCTTCCCCTGGCTTGCTCAGCTTGCTTTCTTACAGAACCTAAGAATACCAGCCCAGAGATGGCACCACCCACAATGGGTCCTTCCTCTTGATCAATAATTGAAAAAATGTCTTACAGTTGGATCTCATAGAGGCATTTCCTCACCTGAAGCTCCTTTCTCTGTGATAACTCCAGCTTGTGCCAAGTTGACACACAAAACAAGCCAGTACAATTGACCCCTTGTCCACTTGACGCACAAACACAGCACTATTAAGCCTCAACCCTTATTTTCTTATTTATCTCCAAGAGCTCAATAACTTTAAAAGTCCCAGTCTTTGTAAATTCTTAAAATTTTAATCCATTTAAAATATCTAATCTCTTTTCAAATGTAAATATTTTTACAGTTAAAAGTCTCTTAACTGTGGGCTCTACTAAAATACTTTTTTCCTTTAAGAGGGGAAAACATCAGGGCACAGTCACAATCAAAAGCAAAATCAAACTCTAACTGTCCAGTGTCTGGGATCCACTCACGGTCTTTTGGATTCCTCCAAGGGCTTGGGTCCCTTCTCCAGCCGAGCCCTTTGTAAGCACACACCTTGTCTTTTAGGCTCCAGCTCTCTGTACTCCACTGCTGCTTCTGTTCTTGGTGGTCATTCATGGTGCTGGCATCTAAAAACACTGCTGTCTTCCCCTGTAACTAGGCTTCACCAATAGCCTCTCATAGGTTCTCTTCATGGTATCAAGCTTCAACTCCTTTGTATGACCTCTTTAAGTCCTGGGTCATCAATTGCAACTGAGACTGTACCTTCTCCAATGGCCTTCAATGGCCTCTCACAGTGCCAAGCCTCAGCTGCTCTTTAGGACCCCTTCATGTCTTTAAAACCAGTAACACCTGGGTGACTCTTACATATTACAAAGTCCTGCTGTAACACAAAGTACAACCTTGGCTACCTCTGGAACACAGCCTCTTTGTGCTCTCAGAAAACACGTCCCAGAAGACTTCACCTCAATGATGTTGGTCTCCTGTTAATCACTGCTAATTTCTTAACTCCAGCTAACCAGCATCAATTGTCTAAGTAACACAAAGGTTTTGTTTTGGTAGTTCTGGTATCTTGTTAATCACAGCTTATTCTTCAGCCCCAGCTAACCAAAACCACAGAATCTTCACAATCAAAACAGCAATGCCCTGATAAGTCTTTAAACTTACCTCTGAAATTTCAAAAGCCAGGCCTCCATCTTCTGTACTGTTCTCAACATTATCTTCTAAACTCCTACAGAGCATCTCAAAGAGTTCTTAACCTCTCAATGGCTCTTCTAGCTCAAAGTTCCAAAGTCCTTCCACAATCCTCCCCAAAACATGGTCAGATGGTCAACCTCACTATGCTGGTACCAATTTGTCTTAGTCAGGGCTTCTTTTCTTGCACAAAACATCATGACCAAGAAGCATGTTGGGGAGGAAAGGGTTTATTCAGCTTACACTTCCACACTGCTGTTCATCACCAAAGGAAGTCAGGACTGGAACTAAGCAGGTCAGGAAGCAAGAGCTGATGCAGAGGCCATGGAGGGATGTTACTTATTGGCTTGCTCATCTTGCTTTCTTATAGAACCCAAGACTACCAGCCCAGGGATTGCACCACCCACAATGAGCCCTCCCCCTTGATCACTAATTGAGAAAATGCCTTACAGCTGGATCTCATGGAAACATTTCCTCACCTAAAGCTTCTTTCTCTGTGATAACTCCAACTTGTGTCAAGTTGACACACAAAACCAGCCAGTACACCAGGCAAGACTTCCTGTTTCGTTTTGTTTTGTTTTGTTATTTTCTATATTCTTTATTTACATTCCAAATGATTTTCCCTTTCCCGGTTCCCCCCTCCCCAAAAGTCCCATAAACCCTCTTCCCTCCCCCTGTTCCCCAGTCAACTCCCTCCCACTTCTCTGTCCTGGTATTCCCCTACACTGCTACATCCAGTCTTTCCAGGAACCAGGGACCTCTCCTGAAAAGCATCCTTAATCCCTCTGACTGGAATACAGATACAGGCAAGACTTCCAATGGAGGGATTGGGACACCAACTCAGTCACTATAGCTTAGGTCCACAATTTGTCCTGACTATAAGATGTACAGGGGTAAAAGATGAAGCAGTATTTGAGGGAAGGGCAAACCAATGACTGGCTCAATTTAAGACCCATGCTATCAGAGAGAGTCAAGACTTTACATTATTAATGATATTCTGCTATATGTGCAAATAAGAGCCTAGCATAACCATCACCAGTGAGGTTTCACCCAGCAATTGATGGAAATTGATTCAGAGACCCACAGCCAAACATTAAGTGGAGCTTGGGAAATCCTGTGGAAGAAGGGGAGGAAGGGTTGAAGAAGCTAGAAAGGTTCAATGACACAAGAAATCTTGCAGAATCAACTAACCTAGGCCCAAAGGAGCTCACAGAGGCCGAACTGCCAATCAGAGGGCATGCTTGGGATGGAGCTAGGCTCTCTACACATATGTAAAAGTTATGCAAATGGGTCTCCATGTGGGACTCCTAAAGTAGGAGCAAGAGCTGTCTCTATCTACCCTGCCTGCCTTTGAATCCCTTTCCCCTAACTGGGTTGCCTTATCTAGCCTCAATAGAAAAAGATGAACTTAGCCTTTCTGCAACTTGATAGGTCAAGGCTGGTTCATATTCATGAGAAGACTCCACTTTTTTGAGGAGAAGGGGAGGAAGGGTAGATAGGAGGGAGGGGAAAAGAGAGGGAGGGACTGTGAGAAGAGGGTGCAGAAGCTACAAGAGGGACGCAATGTAAATAAATAATTAATAAAAGAAAATTAATTTTTTAATTGGTCATATTTTTGTCTGTAGATGTGTTGATTTTAATTGATACTAGTTTTACCCAAGCAAACCTCTTGAATGATTAGGTTTAACCACTTGCCACTACATTAAAAAATTTTTAGAGAGAACTTGTAAAAAAGACTAATTTCCATTAATACAAAATCTGAACGAAAATACTTGCCAAGGGAGCCTGGAAATGGAAAACTCTGTTCTGGCAAGTGCACTCCATCATGCCCTCTCAATGATGGTCTCAGATAGAAGCCAGTGAGGTGCTAGTAGGGAGAGATGTGTTTCCCACTTCTGGAGTCAGCCTCAGCACAGGCAAGCCAATGAGTGCTACCTAGCAGGCTAGGAGTGGAGCCACACAAGTGGCTCTGAATAGTCCTGCTTTGATCTTCCTCTGCTTAAATTTTATATCACCCTCATCTCTTTTCATCTCTCATTACCATGGAATTATCTAGTTTGTCAAAACCAGGAAGACCAATTTTTGCTTGCTATGGAGAGGACAGAAATGTTTGTATAATAGAAAAATTTTAAATGTGTGCCAAAATCATATTATAAAACACATTCAGTTTAGCTCTGTACCCCATTTTTAAATAGGGTTATTTGGCTCTCTGGAGTCTAACTTCTTGAGTTCTTTGTATATATTGGATATTAGCCCTCTGTCGGATGTAGGTTCGGTAAAGATCTTTTCCCAATTTGTATTGAATGGCTGAGAAGCACCTAAAGAAATGTTCAACATCCTTAGTCATTAGGGAAATGCAAATCAAAACAACCCTGAGATTTCACCTCACACCAGTCAGAATGGCTAAGATCAAAAACACAGGAAGCAGCAGGTATTGGTGAGGATGTGGAGAAAAAAGAACTCTCCTCCACTGCTGGTGGGACTGCAAGCTGGTACAACCACTCTGGAAAGCAGTCTGGCAGTTCCTCAGAAAACTGGGCATGACACTCCCGGAGGACCATGTTATACCACTCCTGGGCATATACCCAGAGGCCTCCCCAGCATGCAATAAGGACACATGCTCCACTATGTTCATAGCAGCCTTATTTATAATAGCCAGAAGCTGGAAAGAACCCAGATGTCCCTCAACAGAGGAATGGATACAAAAGATGTGGTATATTTACACAATGGAAGACTACTCTGCAATAAAAAACAATGAATTCATGAAATTCTTAGGCAAATGGTCAGAACTTGAAAATATCATCCTTAGTGAGGTAACCCAATCACAAAAGAACACACATGGTATGCAGTCACTGATAAGGGGATATTAACCCAGAATCTTGGAATACCCTAGACACAATTCGCATATCAATAGATTTCCAAGAAGAAGGAAGGAGAGGCCCCTGGTCCTGGAAAGACTGGATGTAGGGGAACGCCAGGATAGAGAAGCTGGAGGGGGTTGAATGGGGAAAAGAGGGAGGGAAGGGGGCTTATGGGACTTTCTGGGAGGGGGGAACCGGGAAAGTGGAAATCATTGGGAATGTAAATAAAAAAATATAGAAAAAAGACACATTCAGGTCAAATTGTGTGTGTGTGTGGGGGGGGTGAAGTGTAAGTGTAATTACCACCTCCAATTTCCAGCTCCATTTGAATTATTGAGCTCAGACCTTTACTTCCGGTGGATCTATGCCTGTTGAACTGAGTGCTTATGATAGATTTGTAACTATCAAATTTGAGCTATTTTTCCACTTTCAAGGGATTCAGCCTTCCTGTGGATGTTTTGGTATCGTTCATTGTAGGTTGCATGTCACCCAAGGATAAAGGCCAGGATCTATTTCTGTTCATAATCAAAGAGAGAATATACAGTCTCTTGCTGATTAGTGAAAAGCTCTTGAATACATTTATTTGTACAGATATTAGAAGGAAAGTTTATAAAAAGATATTCTTCAAAAAGGCTTCTAATGTAGCTTTGAAATAGGATGCTGCATTAAGCACAGAACAGCAATGTATTCGTATTTTTGCCTCAGCAACTGGACCTGTACACTCTTTCTACAAATGGACTGCATTTTTTATTTTAGTTTATTTTACATAATTACAATAACTGTACCCAGGAGATGTTGATTATTTGAACTGTATTGGAGTCTATTCACTTTAGCTGCAATCAACAGAAGTTCAGATATAACGTTAAGGAACAAATGTGAAATCTTTACCAGTGATATTAAAGAAGAAAGAAAAGGCCAAACACTGAAAAGGTGAAAAATATTCTGTATTGTTCTTGAATTAGCATAGTTGAAGATTTTGATATTATACTTCCCAAAATAACTTCTATATTCAGTGGTATTCACTAAGAGTCTTCAGGATACAAAATGATAATAGATAGAGAGTTAAATAAATGCATTTTAGAAATGTAAGAAATGAAAGTTCGAGTTTGCCATTCCAAAAGAACTACAGATTCTTTGGAATAGTTGTCATGACTATGAAATGTTCTGCTAAGTATTCAAAGCTAACTAAAGATGTATTGGAAGGGGATAAGGAAATCCAATACTTCCTAAGGTTATCAACACCAAAAATGGAATTGATACGGTGATACACTATGTGGATGGATAAAGCTGCCACCAGAAACTAGAATTTATTCACCAAAATCTAAGAACAGGCTACATCGCTATGAGTTTTGTCTGGGAGGTCCTGAAGCCTCAGCAACATTTAGGGTGGTAGAGTCACAGAGATCAGGAGTCTGGTTCCATCAGACAGTCTGCATCACCTGTCAATTTTGCACCTACCAGATTTCCTGATGATAATTTCTCTCAGCCTTTGCTTGGCAACCATTTGTGCCAACAGTTCAGCTCACCCTAGTACACAACACACAATTCTTAAAAGAAGGAGCACAAATGGACAACAGCCACACAAAGCATACTCATTTTCAGAAATAATCTAGAAAAACTAGAGCAGTGAGATATGTTAACTTGACCTAGCAAATATTTATCTACCCTCCACTATAAAACTCTACAAAAGCAAACCTGCTAATTTGGGACAATGATTCGGGGAAATGACCATTACTACGAGTGGCTGCTGAGAGCACATACTGCTCTCAGTTCCTCATCAATAATTTGTAATATACATCTTGAAAAGTCATAGAAATTTTTCATATTTTGGTTATTAATTCCTCAAATTAAACAATACAAATATTTATGCATAAAGATATTAACTGCAATGTTCCATATGATAAAAATAAAGTTTTGAAGCAGGTGGATGTTGTGCAGTGAGTTAGATTGGTAATCTATAGTGCAATCTTGACTACTATCGTCTCCATTTAAATTGTGTTTAGGAATTTTGAAACATCACATTTATACACTTGTTATAGTTAATATGAAATAGTAGTACATAAATGAAACAGATAATTCATTCAGAGTTTGGAGTAAAGACTATAATTTTGTGTGTATGAGTACACACAACTTCATATGTATATGTTCAAAAGAGTATGTCCTTAAAATAATATTTATGACACAACTTCTGTAATCTTTCTTTTATCTTCTTCAGCTTCTGGAATTCTTTGAAGAAGATAGACACTTCGCTTATAATCAGAAAGAAAGAGAGTTTTGAAAAAGAAAAGTAGATCTGAAAAGCTGCACTAGGTTTTTGAAGTTGTATTTGTCAATGCAGTAATCATTTTAACAATTTAAAACGTGCTGTTATTTAGTAGACAGTATTGATTTTATTTTTGGTCTCTGGTTATGAAACATTTTTCCATTTTTAGAGCTGTAGAGAAGCTGCAGTTTCTATGGAGTAGTACAAAGTCAACAGTTCAAGTGCTAAATATTTTTTGAAGCTTTCAGTTAAGGGTCACATACGTACAGAAACGTGCATGTTTGAAATGAACAGTTTTAAACATTTTCCGAAGCGAACCCATGTGTAAGTGAGGAAACAGCATCATCAGTAACCAAGGGCTTTTCTAATGTGCTCTTCCAGTCACACACACACACACACACACACACACACACACACACACACACACACACCTACGCCACCCTACACACCAACAGCATAGGCCCATTTGACACATGTATGGAAAGGCATGAATTGTGGAGCACATTTTTCTTTTACTTCCATGGCTCAACCTTCCGGGCATTGAAGCCATTCCTGTTTCAGAGCACAGGTCTAGTCTGCTTACTCACGCTCATCACTGTGTGGTATTCCGCTCCGGAAGTTACTGTGCTTATTTGCATTCCTGCCTCCTATAGGACGGTGAGAAGTTTGCTTCTGTTTGTTCGATTGATTGATCAGTTAGTTGGTTGCTTAAATTTTTACTGTTACAATTAATGTCTAGGAAGTTCTCAAACATACTTTCCAGTGGATAAAGCACGCACTTTAGCCATGAGCATCTAAGGGGTGTAGCTGACAGATAGTATGATTGGCACTAACAAATATCATTAAATGTGCTTCTAAAGCTGCTTAGTAGCTGATTTTCTCATCATCAGTGCAAGGGTTTGTGCAGAGTGACACTCTGATACTGGGAAGTAACCTGTTTGCCTAGGTCATTCTGTTGGAGGTGAGATGGTATTAGCTGATTAATGACCATCGAATTTTGTATAACAGCCTCTTCCTTTTGCTTTTAAGTTTAAGCTAAAGTTTATTGGTGCACAATGAACTGTAACTTAACAAGGGGCAAACGGACCGTAGTCCACATTTGCCACAGGCAAATAAAATTTAGCTGGTCACAAGCTGGCAGCTGTTAAAGACACAATCAACTACATATAAATCAGCTGTGCCTGCTGACACTCTGTCTTTTCCATCTTCTGTTTGTCATGGATTTTTTTCTCTAACAGTATAAACTACTCACATAGTGGAGCAAAGCCACTTGTAATTCTAAAATTGCAAAGCCAATTAAAACACATAAGCTAAATTTGTTGTCATTTTTTTAAAAATTCTAATATTCTTTTAAAAGAAGTTAGTATCGTGATATGTTGTTTCCTCCATTTCTTTGTGTCTTTTAATTTTTTTTTCTCCATCACAATGGGTAGATGCTGATTTTCAGAAATATAGTGAATTTTTATTTAGATTTGTTCCTACTTGAAGGTTTTGTTTCTAGCACAATGTCTGTGTGACACTTTCCTCTTGTGGAAAATTCCTTAAAGCTCAGCAAAGATACTTTTTGTTCTTTTCAAATCACTCTGTAGATAGACTGGCTTTCACCTCACCACAGCCTTGCCTCGTTGGAGCCCTGTCTCTCATAAAACAGTCTTTGGTTCTGAGATCTGGCTTTTTAAAAATTACTTTCCACCCATACATCTTATCACTTAGCATGTGCATGGTTGCTTCCGGAATGAATACAAATGGAGTCCTTTTCCTAATCATGGCCCCAAATAGAGGAAGCAAAGCCCCCAAGTGTTGGTTTTTCAAACCTTATGGGTATGATTTCATGCTCTCTTAAACACCTGTCAGAGTTTATAGACATACAATATTTCTGTTCAATTTTAAGAGCTTCAGAGTCTCCATTTTGAAAAGTTACAAAATTACTTGACTGTTCTCAAAGCTCTTTTCTTTTGAAACACTAGTAGAGTAAGAAATACCAGAGCCATTAAGGTGCAGTTGAGATTATGGAATAGGAATTTAAGATTTTGTCCCTGGTAAACAGAAGGAATGAATGGTCTGCTCCATCTGATGTTGATACACACACACACACACACACACACACACACACACACATACACACACACACACACACATACACACACACACACACACACCCCAGATGAGATGAAATAATTTTTAATACAATTTTTTCTACAATTTTAACTAAACAAAAACAGATGAAGCTTTAGCATTCAAATGACACTACTTGCTACTTAAATTTCTGAACTCTTACAGGAAAGTCATATCTACTCAAATACCATCAGGGGCTGAAAATGGAGAAGACCTGTACTTCAATCTAATCTATAGACAAGCTAATTTGGAGGCCACAAATTGGTTCAATGTTCTGAAGACTTACTGCTATCTAGAATTTATGTCAGATCCACTCTTGTATTGTCTAGTCATTAGAAGAATCTTAGTCTGAATCTGTGGCTCCTTTTCTTTTGTATGTATATGAGTGTATGTGTGTACACATACATTCAGGTCTCCATTCAACTCTGTGTATGCATATGTGTATGTGTGTATTATGGGCATTTATGTATGATATCTAAGGTAGAAAATGTAACTGTACTTTTTGGCTACTTTACTGGGTTCTTATATCTACCCCACCCTTCTCCACTCTTCTCCCTTCCAACCCCCCCAACACTAGGTAGGTAAGAAAGAAGTTAGAAGGAGACAGGATTATAGATCTCTTTAGGGGTATTAGGGGTATTGAGTTCCTTGAAACAAGCCCAATCTTCAACATCAGGACATCTCCAACCAGGAATCCAGCAATGAGCATGAATTTCAGCAGTAGGAGGGGCAGCAGTAGACACAGCCTCTCTCAGGGTTCTGGCATTTATTAACTCTCTTAAGAGTCCCTAGAATTTCAAATGTAAACTGTCTTCAGTTGGCAGAATCATTCCCTTGCCAGAGCACGAGACAAATCCGAGTTAGCTGCTTTGGACAATGTGAAGCAGCCCTGTATCCCATGTCTGGGATTAAAACGAAAATACATTCACATAATATAACTGTTTCTTTTTTTTTCTTTCTTTTTTTTGAATTCTCACTATAAGAAATGCTAAAAGGCATAAAACTGACATTTAAAGCCACATATTAGAAATAAAGATCTGAACAACAATTTATTTTATTTGAAAATATATTCTCATTTTGCACATGTGAAGAAGAGAGGAGGCTTGGGAAAAATAACCAGGCAGCCAAATATAGGTAAACTCATGGCTAAACACCAAGGAGACGAAGGAGAAAGGCCTTGTAGATCCAAGCATAAGAAAGAACATCAAGCCAAAGACGCCATATCGAATTTAGTTATCAATCCTAAATTAGAACACAAAAGTAAAAGATAAATGTTTTACTCCTGCAAACTTGGGTTCCAACTGGTTCTTTCTCTACTTATGAGTCATTCTAGGACAAGCAACTGTGATTTGTGAAACTCAGTCACCTAAGCAGTAAGATAAAAATAATAATAATAATGACAAAACTGACAACAATGATATGCTGGAAAACATTTAACAATCAGTTCTATAAAAAAGTTTGCATATTTCTACATAGACATTTATTATGACGTTTTAGATAGCTTGCAAATGAGACATAACATTCTTTACTGCAAATTAAAAGCAACCGTAGTAATTTGCACATGACTTACTAGTTCTTTACAAATTCATCATCTATTTGGTAAGCCACTCATTCACAATGCTGCCACAATATCAGCCCATATTTGATTATTATATGATTCAGCTAAGAAGCCCTCCATGTTCCTGACATGTGAGCATAATTCAAATATGAATGCTTATTATTATTTTTATGTTCATGAAAAAGACAAAAATAAAACAATGAAGACAGGCTAGAATCTCACTCATTCAGCAGTGACAGGGAGGAGATGGCAGAGTCAGGATCCACCCCCTCACCTGACACTCAGAAAGCTGACTAGAGAGACTAGCTGTATTAGAAAGCTCTGGTTCAATGAAGAAACCCTACCTCATCACTGAGTAATGTGGAGACAGGCCCGGAATTCATGGAATGATAACTTTGGGCTTTCACTCATGTGCACAGAGGTGCCTACATACATCTGGACGAACATGCACACTTGTATACATTATGAATACACATGTAAAACATACAAAAAAAACTAGGTAAAGTTTCTGCCCCAGAGAAATAAGATCCCCAGAATTATATTTAATTTATTTTATATAATTATTTTATATTTATACTTGTTATATTTCTATAACCATAAATCTATATTTTATAAAAATATATTTTATTTTTATATTATACTTATTATTTTTATTACACTTTATATTTTATAGTTTTATAAAATCTATATTTTATAGTTATAGAAATATGCCATGTTGTGAAAATACCTCGGTAATGTTTGGTGTGAAGGCACAAGGTTATGAAGTCTTTGAGGCCCTGAAGCTGTTTCTTGGGACTCTTCTCTTCTATAAAGTCAGCAAGCAGCCTCACATCGTAACCATCTATACATTAAACACAATAATGCACAGCATCTTTAGAGCAAAGCTTCATGTGCCCAAAACCTTATTGAAGAGATGCATAGCTGCCAATGCAAAGCTGTCATATCTAAAGGCAAATGCTCCTACTTCCCTGACTCTACTCTGCACTCCCTTTCTCATTCTTGCAGGTTGTCTCTGAAGCTCTAAGAGCATCTTACAGACTCCTTCCTGCAGTGTTTGAACATGCTTATATTTAAAAGAAGCGAGATGTAAACAAATCAGTATCCACATTGGTGTTCTGACACTTCTCAAACTGTTTCCACAGGAGAACCAGCCCCATTAAAATGTCACGAAAACCTATATTTGTTATTTGAATTAATTTTTCCAATTTGATCTGGTTTGATTATTTTTGAGACTTACATTATAACCATAAGAACACTGAGAACACTCCCAAGTGTCACAAGCTTGGCAAGGGAATTAGAACGGGGAGCTTGAGCTAAACACTAATAAACAGGCAGAGAGAGAGCTGAGCACTTAGTTACAGCACTTGGATGAGCCTAGCATGTACTGTGACTGACAGTGCTGACTGCGCAGATGCCAAAGGGAGTCTGAAGTAATCCCCCTCCTCCCTGAAGCCCTGTGTGGGTGGCTTGAGAATGTTTCACATGAGGAAGAGAAAGGAGAGAGAAACCAGTAGAATCTGTCCCATTTTCCTTTCCAGAGGCTATTTTGCATACCTTCTGGAGCTTTTTGAGCAGGTAAGGAGATGTATACACAGTTACCCACATTCCAAGCCTGATGGTAAGAGAGCTGCACTTTTAGCAGTCTGATAAGAAGGTAAGAAATGAAGGTAGACCAGCTGTCAAGGGACTTGGAGCAGAAAGACCTTGGATATCTGTGAACAGTGAGAACATCAAAGATATCTAATGGTCTTACGGACAGGAAAAGTGAGCCTCCTGTGTCATCGACAGACAAATACTGTTTATAGATGGGATTATTCTGCAGGTTTATGGGTGGGTTAAGCTCAGCAATGCATGCTTTATTGTTTTTGTCATTGCCTTGAAATAGGTTCTACTAGATCTCAGTACTTGGTTGATGTTATCTTATTTGACACTTTCTGGTATAAGACAATGAATTCAACTCCAGAATAGTTCATATCTCTATTTATTATATTATTGCCATTTTAGAACCCAAAACTAGTTTGTGCACTAGAGTAGCAGTAAGCTTAAGGATGAGTTGTAGCATCAACCTTCATCTTTCTTTTGTTTGACTTCTATGAACTATGTTATTTTTCTGGTTCTTCCTACTTTATAGAAGGAGAGAAAGGAACAGGGAAAATGAAAAGGAGATGGACAGGAGGGAAGAATTTCTTTTTACCCAATCAGTTTGTGATTTCCCCTGTACACTGGCATATCATAGTAGGTAAACACATGAGTTCTCAAAAGATACAACCTGGGAATCTTCTGTACTGGAACCTTCTCCAGTATATTTTTGCTGGACACTTGGTCTTCTGCCTTAGGTAACATATCTTGGGTTTTTTTCCCATTGGAGTCTTCTTCCCTTCATAATACATTGTCCATGTGTCATTTTAGGTACCTTGAGGCAAGATAAATGCTGTAATAATCACTTGACACCAGAGGAAAATCAGAGAGAAGTCTTTATGAACTCTTAAATTTGCTAGTGTTTTAAAATTAAGGTACAAACTAATTAGTTTCATTTCAACAGTCATACATCCTTTGTGAATGCTGATCCTTTTCCTCCCTCAGCCCTGTCCCCCATCCCTTCTGTAGTGGCTATTCCTGGTTGTCAACTTGACTAAATCTGGAATGAAATTATCAAGAATTGGAAGGCTCACCAATGATCCTAATCTGGAGGCTCAGAGATACAATTTTCTGACCTGGATCTTGGCATGGAGATCTTGAAGCAGGGTGACTATGAATTCCAGAAGATTAAGATAAGGGGATCTCTGAGTTCAAGGTCATCTGGGATTAAAGGCTCGGTGGACACGCCTTTAATCTTGGCCACACCCTCTGCTGGAGACCTATATAAGGACATTGGAAGAAGGAAGATTTACTCTGACTCTTCCTGACCCGCTTATCTTGTGGGACTGAGCAACTACTAGATACTTGGATGACCACTCACACTAATGCTGACCATTGTTGGGGAATTGGACTACAAGCTATAAGTCATCGACAAATTCCCTAACTATGTAGAGACTACCCATACATTCTGTGACTCTAGAGAACCCTGACTAATACACCTTCTTACCCCATAACCCCCTCTCCTCTTTCATGCTACATATATTCTGTAACTCCCACCATTTCTTTTCTCCCTCTCATGATCCCCACTCTAGCTTCATGATCTACACCTTCATCTTCCTACCCTGTCTGCATATGTGTACATGTGTACATATGTAAAATTGTTCTTATGTGATATTGATATTCCTGGACATCAGCTTAGATTCTGTCGAAAGTGCTCTTGCTTCAGTCCAAACAGTTTATGAGAACATTGTAATTTCTGCAGCTCATCAGCTCTTTGGATAGATTGTACCACTCAAGGTATCTCTCCAGGTGCAAGATACAAGGACAATTAATAAAGGACACCTGAAAACAAAAATAAAACTGAAAATCAGTTAAAAATTTCTGACCAGAAATGAATTATTCTAAACAATGTCTGTGATAAAGTATTTTTTCATGAAAAAATATTTTGTTGGTCTAAGCACTAAATAATCGATACAGTTCTTTTCCAGTATTAATTATACATACTAGGCTTCAAATTAGCATATTGTAATTACTTATCCTTCAGCAAACATCCTATTCTTTGAAAACACTAATTTGGAGAGCTCCTGATTATACAATTAGCCCCTGGCAGACATAGATCTCTTTTTAAGAGTAACTTCATGATATTTTGCAATGGCAGGGTTCATTTCAAGTATGCTTTGTATCTCGAACCAACATGGTCCTGTGTATTCCTGATTTAACCAGTAAACCAAAATAAACAATGATATAACCATGATCAGAAGAGCAGAGTTGGAGCTGTTTTAATTTTGTGACTCATGGGATTTTAATCTGTGTCTGAAATTCAAAACAGTGAAACAGATATAAATTGAAAGCACATTTTTGTGGTTTATGGGTGTCAGAGCTGGGTAGTACTAATCATTGCTTCGGTGTCTTAAAAGCTGTAAATAGTACTTTCTGATAATATTGGACCTAGACCATAGGAGGGAGGCTTTTAGTTTAAATGAACCCCATTGAAAGATGAAGGTTCAATAGTGGTGCTTGGATGTTGGTGGTACCAACAGTTACCAACAGTTGTCTGAGTGGAGTTAAGAGCCACCCTACAGAAGGGGAATCATGCCTAGTACTAGAATCCTAGAACTACTGGGGACTAGTGAGGTCACAGATCTTAGAAGAGCATTTACTAATATTTTGACAAACCAGCATAATTCCAGTCTAAATATTATCCTTATACCCACAGATGAGTGTAGCTATCACCTCTCATCAAGGAAGCTTCTGTCTGTCCAGCAAATGAAGATCATTACAGAAAACCAAAGGGGACGCAAAGCAAAGTTCAATGGAATTGTAGGGAGCATAGCTATAATATCTGCATCTACACCATAGCTCCTGCATCATTGTAGAAGAGGGGCAGAAAGACTGTAAGAGCCAGAACACCAGGAAGTCTGTTCTAAAACTACCTCTCACAGAAATGAGTGCATAAACAAGACTCCAAAAAATGACAATATCAATAGTCATACATGCTAATGTGGAAGGAGAAAAATCTCATGGGGTCCCACCATCCAGAAAGAAACAAAAAACAAAAACAAAGACAAAAAAAGCATAGGTAACTAATAGTCATTGGTGAGAGAAGGAGAACTATCCTGTCCCAAGGGTGAGCATCCTGATGGTTATTCAATACAAAGTAGTTAGCCTTGAAACCAAATATATACAAACAACCAAAATGGACTTAGAGGGTTATAATCATATACACATATGTAACAATAATAATTAAAGGGAAAGAACCATTAATTTGAGAGAGAGGTCCATGGGAGGAGTTAGAGGTGGGGAAAATGGGAGGACCTAGACAAAAAAAGAAGATTGAAGAAGAAGAAGTGATACAGTTATATGATTATATTTTAATTAGAGATATAAGAAAACAAAGCACACATTTTCCCTCACTTGTGAAATATTTTACAAACCTTTAATAACTGCCTTAAAATTCTATATTTGGACTTGAAATACGCTCAGTGCTTAAAATGTTTTTGCAAAAGCATGAAAATTTAGGATACCAGAACCTAAATAAATGCCAGGTGGAAGTGGTGGCCATGCTGAACAGCAAGCACCCTGAATGAAGTTAGCACTCACAGAAAGAAATATCACCTTGATAAAGATGTTCCAGGTGATCCTAGGCCAAAGAGAGAAGTAAACTTCTGATTGTCTTGATATCTAGGAAGCCTGGACTATGGAAGAGGGAGTAAGCAGCCGTTAAGAAGCTCATGGATTACAACTCTGCTCTGCTGGTGTTCACGATTTATGGCATCCTGGAAAGGAGCAAGGCTTGGTTCAATGTTATAGACACTCTCAGGTGTCCTATATATACAACAAAGAAGGCCATTCATTCTGGTGTCTTTGTGTCCATAAAAGTCACCATGAAGGTGACATTCAAGTATGACTTATTTCCCACATAGCCCCTAAAGACTTCTGCTCAGTTCCAATGAGCATTCACCAAATCTGACAGATGATGTTCTGAATTACATTTATTTTTTATTTATGTGTATGTGTGTGAGAACCTGCATAGATCTGTGTGTCCCCCTTGCATGCAGGAGCATTTGCTTGCAGGAGTATTTGTGAGCTGCTATTTGGATACTAGGAACCTGACCCAGGACATCTTCAAGGGTTACAAATGCTTGTTCCTGCTGTACCATCTCTTCAGCCCCAATACAACATATTTTAATAATCTATATTTTCTTGCTAAATGACTCTCATTCTCTGTTTGACTCAAACTTGTGTCATCCCGAAATTATGTATGTTTTTATCTGCCTACTTATGACATTCTGATTTTATGTTATGTCAATTTTTTTAAACTTAGAATTATTATTAACTTTTATCCTCAACAAACCTTAAGCTCTTTGGATCTGGAGTTTATGTTTTATGCACCTTCATTCTTTCTCTTAATGTATTTAATAAATTTATTTAAAAATGTGGTAGTGTAGACATAGGTCAGCCAGTTAAAATAATTGCCTTGCATTTATAGGAACCTGAGTTTAATAGCCACAACCCATGTAAAAAGAAAACTAGATCTGGAAGTGGTGGTACACATTTATAATCCCAGAGTGGACTTAGAAATTAATGGATGAGACTTGCTTACAAGCCTGCCTATCCTACTTGGTGAATTCAAGGCCAGTGAGGAGAGAGAGAGAGAGAGAGAGAGAGAGAGAGAGAGAGAGAGAGAGAGAGAGAGAGAGAGGGAGCGAGGGAGGGAGGGAGGGAGGGAGGGAGGGAGAGAGAGAGAGAGAGAGAGAG
>BTHU01000016.1:24986681-24996681 GCA_036184795.1 Tokudaia tokunoshimensis
CAGACAGGAAACTCCGAAAGAAAGGAGAATGTGTCACACAGCTAGAGATAGCCTTGTTTTAATGGAGAACGGGTTCAAAACCGTTAACTCTCACCTTCAAGAGAACACTATAGCATCAGTTACGTTGAAGCAGAAGCTACTGATTGTGCTTTTACTCCCACGACCTGCTTTGCCTTTAGTTCGTGTAGTGATTGAAAGAATTTTATGGTGTGCCTCTGGCTCCATCAAGATTGCTTATATATATTAAACCAAAAAACAAACAAACAAGAAAACCAAACAAACCTGCCTTCTGGGCTGGGCATAGTGCCTGTGCTCAGGACACAGAGCAGCTGTGGTCAGGTACATCAGACTGGGCACATTTCACTGCAGATGAGACGGAGTCCATGAGCCTCACTCTTCCTAGTGGGTCTATTGATTGTTAGGGGAAAGGATGTCAGTTTCTTCAGTAGTGTGGCCGCTGATAATTGAGTAATAGAGCGAGCTCCACTGAATATCCTCCCACCCACTGTCTGGAAGTAATTCTTACTTGACTCAGTAGCCACGTGCAAAAAGAAGACTTGAGAGGTGGAAGGTGGGCTTGTTGAGAAGAGGAGAGTCAGAGGGAGAGCCAGTGGGGGATGAGGAGACAGGGTGTGGTAAGGCCTAAAGTTCACTATGGAAATATTTGAAATTGTCAAGAAATTTAGAGTGGCTTGCTGGGCAGTGGTGGTGCATGCCTTTAATCCCAGCACTTGGGAGGCAGAGGCAGGCAGATTTCTGAGTTTGAGACCAGCCTGGTCTACAGAGTAAGTTCCAGGACAGTCAGGGTTACACAGAGAAACCCTGTCGCAAAAACAAAAATGAAAAACAAAAAAAATCCAATATTATGAAGCAAAATTTTTCTTAGCCCAAACTTTCAGGAATCTAGCTAGCCCAAGCATGGCAAACATTGCTTTGGCAGGCCCTGCCCTTCTCCCTCATTCTCCCTGCCTTGCCAAAATATATTAAATTTCATTCCTGAAGCTAGCCACCAAATTCTATTCCCCTAGTTGGCCACTTCCTCCTTCTGAGGCTGACTATCAACTTCCAGCTCTCAAAGTATTGAAGTCCAGCAATCAGACTCCTTTTGGCTTACCCAGTTAATGTGCCCAATTAAAATTAAACACCTCATCCTAATGCGGGGTTTCCTCTTTTACCTTTATGAACTGCCATTTGCCTATGGGCCCCTTCTATCTACTTTCTATCTGAGGCAGTCTAATATCCCACTCCGAAACAAATACCCCATTTGCTCTTTCCCTCCTTCCATTCCCCTCCTTTCTCATCCACTTATCTCCTGTCTTTGTCTCTTATTCCCTGACCTTTGTCTTTGTGAGGCAGATGAATGTCCTTTGTGCTGAGAACTTGGTCTTAGGGTGACTTGAGCTGATACTTTTCTGACACACAGGTAGATCTAGGACACAGGTTTCAATAAAGTACCAGTGAGATGCAGGCCCCAGAGACTTCTTCGATATTTAAGTAGTCCATTATATGTAACAGAGAACTCCAACACATACTTTTGTTTCTACTTATTGATAAGAGGGGGGAAAAAGCAAACAACAACAACAAAGTTTCAGAACTTGATTAGAGTAAGTCTCTGGGGAGTGACTATTGTCATTTACAATAAATCAAAATTCTTGTAAAATATCAATGGATACTCGTGAAGGGGACTGACAGTATCCCTGAACAGTGACCTGTAGTAAATGAAAGAGTGAAATAGCTAAGTAGAGAGGAAGAGGGAGTTTATCTGAGAATGGAAATCCTGTCCATAGGCATGGCCTCTTTCTTTCACATTCTCTTTTCCTTCATCCTCTCAGTCAGAGGGGTCTGCTGGGAGGCTAATACCACTAGATACTACTACTACAGCAGAGATGCTGAAGTTGGTTCTGAGAAGTTTAGAGCATCTGACGAAGGACTCTTAAACTGTTTTCTTGTTTCTTTGAGCTGTGAGTCTTCCACTGTCCCAGGTTTGTCCTGGGAGGTCACTTTGCCCCTGGACTTTTCATAAGCAGGTCTATCCTTGCCACACACGATTAGATCTTGATAGAGTGCTCAATACTTTTGCAGGGCTCAGCAAAGGTTTGGTGTTGTAGCAAGGCATTTCAGGTTTGTCTTGGTTTTTGTCAACCTGACAGGAATCTAGACATGCTGAAAAGACGGACTACCAACTGAGGAGTGGCCTCCATCAGATTGACATGTGTGTAGAGCGTTTTCTTGGTTGGTGGTTGATGTGGAAGGGTCCAGCCCACTGTGGGAAGGGCAATCACTGGGTAGATATGTATGATAAAGGGATTCAAGCAAGACAAGAGAAGAAAGCCAGTAAATAGCATTCTCTCATGGACTCTGCTTCAGTTTCTGTCTGTAGTTCCGTGTCCAAGGAATTTCTTATAAGCACCACCTGTCAATAAAAAGCCAATGGCCAATGAGCTGAGGCAGGAAATAGGAGGTGGGACACTGGCAGGAAGAGAGGATTCTGGGAAGTGGTGAGAGAATAAAAGGAGGTGCAGGGAGAGACCTAAAGAGAGATTTGAAGGAGACACTGAGGAAGACGTGAAGGAAGAAGTGACCTGGGGGTGAAGGAGAGGTAACTAACCATGTGGAAGACAGAGAATAGTTTAAATGGGTTAAATAAGTTATGTGCTAGTCTGGGAATGAGCCAAAGTTTATAGCTTAGGCATTTAATAATAAATATTTACTCTCAAGAGTCATCGTTCTGGGAGCAGAAGCCAGAAGAAAAACCTTTCTTTCTTTCTTTCTTTCTTTCTTTCTTTCTTTCTTTCTTTCTTTCTTTCTTTCTTTCTTTCTTTCTTTCTTTCTTTCTTTCTTCTTATTTAACAATTCCTATCTTGGCTTCCCACAATGATGGACTAGAAAGTGTAAGGTGAAATACATGCTATCGTTTCTAGTTGCTTTTCATCACCTTCATTACAGCAAAAGAGAGCAAATTGGAACAAGGTTGTACAAGGAAATAGAAATTCCCCTGTGTAGAGGATCTGCATTCATTCATTTGGAAATTAAATCTTGGTGCAATAAAATTTCATGATCATTACTATTATTAATTCTAAGTACCAATTTTTGTTTTATTCAATTTAAAATAACTTCAATTTATTTCCGTACTGGGGATTAAACCCTACACTTTCTACATAAGAGGCAAATACTACCACTGAGCGCTGTCCACAGCCTAACTTCCAAGTGTCTTCAATGATAACTTAAGCAGTGTTCTCTGACATAATTACTTGGCTTCTAAGAGCCAGCCTCGTGCTGTTTCTTCACTCTATCCTTCACCTTTAAATCATCTCTGGATCCAAGCACATTCAACCTTTACTTGTTTCTCTGGTGCCTGAGTTCATTTCTCTAACTAGTATTCTCATCCTGCCATTTATTTATTCAAGAAGTCCACCGATGGCATTTTTATATGAAGAAATGCCAAGGCCTGAACACTCTAGTTCAGTCTTCCTTACTTTGACATGTTCTCTGACAGGGTAGACTAGTATTCTGTGCATATTGATTAAAGCTTTAGGGATGCTGCTTTTCACTTAGCTGACTACTGAGCCATAACTTATTTTTCTTATACAAATTTCCATTTGACTGAAGTTAGAACCCGGTTTGCCATTGGATTTGTTATCTTGGCAGAGGACACCAACTTTGCAGGTTTATAACAACTTCATGTAGTGTGCCATTCTGTTTGATTTTTCTTCCCTAGAGGCGTCTTTTGCGCAGTTCTGAGTCCTCTGCTTCTGTGAGGATTGGTGTCTTTCTGTGTTTGCTCGCAGTTGTCATTCTGTGATCCCAGCAACTGCAGGATTTCCTTTGCAGTTTTGGGTGGAGCCACCGGGTAGGGCTTCATGCCTTTTTGATGACTTCTTTGCTTTGTAGCTCACATCCTTGAGTAACTTCCTTGAAAAGGACACCTGAATGATTGAACTTAGAGATTTTATAAATCTGAAAATGCCCTTATTCTACTTCTACATTATTTAATTGATATTCTGAATATGTATAGAAATTTGAAGTGAAAATTATTTTATTAAAAATTTTGGCAGAGAGATGGAGCAGCAATTAGGAGCACTGGCTGCTCTTCCAGAGGACCTATGTTCAATTCTCAGAAGCCCTATACCAGCTCACAACTGTTTGTAATTCTATTCCCAGGGGATCCAATATCATTTTCTGTTCTCTAATGGTACCAGGCACACATGTGGAATACAGACATACATGCATAGAAAAAAACCTCAAATAAATAAATTACACATAAAATAAATTAAAATCACAATTTTGCAAGCACTGCTATATTACATTCTGCCTCTTATTGTGGATACTACAGGCAGTTATGGGCTGAAGCTTTGAAATTCAGTAAAAAAATTTAAGTATAGATTTTGGAACAAAAGTTTTAATAGAAGACCTATGAGTTAGTGTTCAGCCAGAGTATATGTAAAAATGTGAAGGCCCTAGGAATCAACACTTGAGAGGTGGTTAGGAAAAGGTTTCTCAAAATGGATCTGAGGAGGGTCCCTCATAGATCATTATGCTGTGAAGGTCAAAGAAAACTGCCTTTCAGAGAATTTCCACCACCAAGGAGATGCCAGTTCACGTAACATCTTTGTAGCAGTAAAATGATAGGACATGTAGGAGCTGTAGTACACATGAATTAGAGATTGGTCAGAAGTGCAGGATGAAGACATTTTTCTTGAGTTCCTGACTTGGATTTGTTTGGTCAGCTAATGTACTCTTTCTGGAGATTAAGATAACCGGAGAGAATGGTTGAGTTTGGGAAGTATAGTTTCAGAGAGTTTGAGGAACCTTTCAAATACCCAAGGTAAAAAAATCATTCCTAATGAAGATGATTTAGAAGAGTAACCTTATTTGAGAGAAGAGAAGGACTTTCTTCAATAAGGAGGGCATGATTCACCCTAATGAAGCAGCTGTTTGATGGAAGAATGTGAAATTTTTGTGAGTTGGGAAGAAAATTGGAGGGAATAACATTGGACATCTAGCACATGTCACAGGGCAGTCATTGACACTCAGTCCTACTCCTCCCACTGCCTCCATCCCCAGTCTGGTCTCCCAAACTTTTCATGAATTTCTGATGTTAATCCCATATTCATAAATGAGGTACTTTCCTTATACTTAGCCCGAGAACCTCTGAAGCTAAATTAATATAATCTCTATTTTCTGTTTTACCAAGATGTTAAATAATTTAATGAAACACACACACACACACACACACACACACACACACACACACACACTGAGCTGTTGCTGATTGATTTATTTTGAATATTACATCAAGTCTCCATTGGTTTGGATCTATTCTTTTACTGTTTTCCCGCTCACATTGATTGTTCTGTGCTTTAATTTTATCATAATTTCTTTGGACATTTTTAACACCAGAAAACTACCGGCCTCTGAAATAGAGAGGAGACCCTGTTACCCTTTTGTGGTTGAATTTGGTAGAACTAATGGGATTTCATCTTTACAAAATATTTCACAGATTTCTAGTGAAAATACATAAATCTATGTACATGCATACATTTGTACACATGTCCACGCATGTTTGTGTGGACAGGTTTTGAATTGCAAATTTAATTTACTTCATAGATGAAGGGCTATTTATAGGCCCTATTTCTTCTTGAGTGGGCTTTGATACTTTGTTTTATTAGCTACATAAACCATTATGGTTGTCATGTCCTTTTGACAAATTGATGACTTTATCATTATAAAATGATATCATATAGCCTCAGGATAGTCGCGCTCAGACTTCATCTTGATCAGATATTAATATAGACACTATAGCGTTTATACCTTACTGTACCTTTTCCAGTCTTTTGTACTTCATTCATCTATAGGCCTTTGTGGCTAACAACTATTTATCCTATGTAGTGGAAAGATGTCTCAAGATATTTTAAAAATCTCTTTCAAGTGATATATCAAATACTTTTACGTCAATATGAACAAATACCTGAGAAGAACATGGAAGGATTTGTTTTGGCTCATGGCTTCAGGGAATTTTGTTGGATAGATGTGCCCAGGCAGAGATGATCACTGTGAGAGAAGCATGTGGCAGAGGTCACCCTCCTCTTGTTAGTGACAGGGAACAGAAAAAGGGAGGTGTTGAGGTTTGGTCATTTTCTATATATTGTAATGCTAATACTGGCCCCCAATATCTGGTTGCCTCAGGAACCAGAGAATCCTCATGTACACCAAGTTATTTGACCTTGCTCCTTGCTTGAAATAAAGTTCTGACAGTTTATAGCTGGCCAGAAGAGAGGTAGATGGAGTTTCCCTTTCTGGGCTTGGGGTCAGAGGAGGACTGGGAGGGAGAAAAGAGAGGAGAGAAAGTGGAGAGAGAAGATACCATGGGGTAAAGGATTGTCAGACTTGGTCATGAGGGCTGTCCTGTCAGAATATAAGAGCACCCAGATAGAACATATCAAGTCATATCTTGGGGTTATTGATAGGGAAGTCGATACTCATAGTTTAGAGAATAAGTATCTTCCCATCTCTAGTGCTTTAAAGGCTTTTTATAAATACAAAGGTTTTGTGTCTTTTATCTGGGAACTAAATGATTTAAGGCATGGTAGAAACCCCCGATTAAATAATTACTATAACAGGGAGGCACACAAGAAAAAGACAAAAACAGATACAACCTCAAGGAATAGCCCTGGTGATCTATTTCCTCCTATCAGACCCACCAGGCAGACAAATGTCATTACCTAAATAACTTGCTGCCATATTTTAATTGTATTGGAGTTCTGATTAGGTCTGGTTGTCTCTGGAAACAATTGCAGACTCATGAGGGCTGTACTTCACCATCCCCCTAAGCCTTTCTTAATTCCATCATAAACTTGAAAATCAAAAACAACCACCACCTATATGTGAACCACCTGAGTTTCGTGTGATTGTGGAGTTGATAGCAGCTCACCTTCTATCTCCTATTTCTTTTCCTACTGACCCACTGTTTTTCTTTTTTACTTGATCCCTGCTATTTGTTTTTTTCTGCTGTAATTTCTTTGATGCTATCCTGGCTATAATTATTTTTGCCATTTTCATGGTTGCCTTAGGGTTCGTGGTAGGCATCTTTAACTCACCACAGCCTACGTTCAAATGAAATACCACTTCACATATGGTATCAGGATCTTATTTCCATTTCCTCCCATTCGTAGTCTTTCAGACATTATCATCACAAACTTCAATTACACATGTTATGAATGCTACAATAAGTTATTGTAATCACATGGCCATCTTATAAGTATGGCCCTTGGCGAATGCTGGTATGCCAGGCACTTAGGATTCTGAGGCCAGGGGATCTCTAGCAAGACACCTGGAGATACCAGGCCAGTTCAAGGCAAGCATGAACCACTTAGCTAAACCCTGTCAAATATAAAAAGTGGGAGAAAGGTTGGGAAGGTATGACATAGTTCTGTAATAGAGTGTTTGCCTGGGTTATTAGAAACTTAGGTACAACTCTAGACAGGAGAGGTCAACGAGGCACATTTAACAGGTTCACAAACCTACCCATGTAATACCTACCATTCCCAGTGGTGGTGGGCTTGAGGTAGATCTATATGTCTAGTGTCATTTTCCCTGTGCCTGGTGTGCACTTTGTGACCTCTCTCTCTATCCGTGGCAGTTTTCTGGTGGCAGTTTCCGTGGGCTTCTCTATATCTTCAGCTTTGCTTTTAAATATAATTTTTCATAGCTAACAAATTTTATATTGACAGTGTTTTATTTCAGGATTTTCAACATGCTACATCAGTGGCATATTTATTAGTTTGAATTATTTCCAAAAAGAAATATGGCACCATTATCCTTATTCTTCAGTGTAGTGTGTCTATTTTCTCTGAATGTCTTTGAGATTTTTTTCTCTTTGTCAATAATTTTGAGAGATTTGATTAGAAAGATGTTTGCATAATCTTTTTTATACCCCATTAGGATTTATTTAGCTTCATCTGTCTGTGGATTTGTAGTTTTTATCAGCTGTAGACAATTTTGGCTGTTATTTCTTTAAATATTTTTTTCTGTAAAATCTTCTTTCATATCTGTTTTGAAAATGTGTGTTGAAGGATAGATGATAGAAAAATAGATGATCAGTAATAATATGTAGATAATAAATATATAGATTGTATATAGATGATTGATAGATTATAGATTTGATAAATCAGATATATTATAGATAAATGATAGATAGATAGATAGATAGATAGATAGATAGATAGATAGATAGATAGATAGATAGATAGATAGATGCTTTACATGTGCTGTGCAATTTGTAGTTTACTAATTTTTCTGGAATTACTAGATTGTTTTTTGTTATTATTTTATGAATGTGAATGTTTTGCCTTCCTGTTTGTGTACCACATGGACACCTGGTGCTTTTGGAGGCCAAAAGTGGGTATCAAATTCCATGGAACCAGAGTTACATTTGGTTTTGAGCTGCTTTGTGGATACTGGGAATTGAAACTGGGTTTTCTGACAGACCAACCAGTGTTCTTAACTACTGAGCCATCTCTCCAGTTCTATAATCACTAGATTTAATTGGATATTAATATAACATTATATATTTTTCATGCTTGATATTTGTCATGAGAATCTTTAATTTTTTTCACATTGTCTACATAACTACTTAATTTTTGAATTTGTAAGCAAGACAGTTAAATCCACTATAATGTCACTGCTAGCCATAACAACTACCTCAATGTCAATAGGATCTATTTCTACCTCATTTGGGGTGCTATTTTCCTGTTTATTACTATGTCTACTACCTTTTGATTGGGTACTAGGTTTTATGACTTCTATTGTGCTGTGTGCTTGATAGTGTGTGTGTGATGCATGCTATGTTGTATGTGCCACTTTATATACTCACATCATATACTCACATGTGGGCATGCCAAGAAGGTATCAAAATTGATTGTCTTTCTAGGATGACTCTTTGTCTTTATTTTCTAAGGTAGGGTCTATCACTGAAGCTCTTTATTTGACTAGGCTAACCAGCCAATTGAGCAGCAGGGAAGCGCCTGTCTCCCTCTGTCCCTTTGACCACTCCCAGGATTAAATGCTCCAGTAGTTCCATGGGGCTTTTCACCTGGGTTCTGGGGAAGACCCACACCCAGTTCTGAGTTGCCTGTCAGATGCTTCTTCAAACTGAGCCTTTCTCCAAGCCACTGAAAAATTTATAGAAACATAAACTATTCCTAAATTTCTTGGGTGATGGATATTTAGTGTTTTAGATAGTATTTTTTAGTGGAAAATTGGTGAATACTTTTAGATTATGTTATGTTTATTTGGGGAGAGCATATGTGTCCTGTGAATTGACAAGACATTCATGCTAAATACATGGTTTAAAATGAGCTTAACTTCTCAGTTTGTTTCTTTTGGTATTGTTCAAATTGAACTAATAATTTTGGACACGAGATAGTCTCCTGCCTCCACCTCTGGGGTAGCTGGGGCTATGCATGCACTACCATGCTTGGTTCTGACTCACTTATTTTTAAAAGTTATATTTATTTGTGTGCATGTGCGTGCGTGCGTGTGTGTGTGTGTGTGTGTGTGTGTCACTCACCTAAAATTAAATTCGTGTATTTTTTAATATGGAGTATGTGTGCATGTCACAGTGCACCTGTGGAGGTCAGGAAATAACTGAAGTCAACTCTTTCCTACCTGCATGCATGGCCCAGAGATTGAACTATGACTTGGCTGCAAGCACCTGAATCATCTCCTCAGCCCTGACTAGCTTATATTTAAAGTTTGTTTTAAGTAGAACAATGACTTTGTCTTTGCTTCTATACAATTACTCTCAGTCATGTCATATTTGCCTGTTGTATATTTTTTGTTGAGTTTAGATACCTGAAAATTTGTAGAATTATATCACTTTCCAACCCCTCCCAGGTCTCTCTCCTCCCTCAGTCCCTCCCATGTCCCCATGCACTCTCAATTGATAATTATCATCTTCTTCTTCTTCTTCTTCTTCTTCTTCTTCTTCTTCTTCTTCTTC